>PVKE010016478.1:0-31966 GCA_004027555.1 Craseonycteris thonglongyai | reverse complement strand
CCATAGTAGCATCCTGATTTTGAAAGATAGAATCCTGGGGAAGCCGGGATGGCTCAGTGGGTTAAGCACTTACTTTGCAGCCCTGGGGACTGAGGATCGAATCCCAGCCCCGGCCCGTGTGGACCCATATGCTGAACTGGGAGCTCCCCCAGTTCAGTTCTCTCTCTGTCTCTGTATCTCTCTCTCTCTCTCTCTCTCTCTCTCTCTCTCTGTCAAAAATAAATAAAAATATATTAAAAAAAAATTCTTTAAAAAAAAAAAGAAAGATAGAATCCTTTGACCTGTGGCGCTGGTTCATTTTTTTTTTTTTTTCATTGAAACCAAACTGACAGGAAGAAGAGTAGGCTTAAAGAGTTATTTCCCATTGCTGCTTAATGGGATATGAAACCTCAGCTTATGATTAAAAATAAAACTTTCCACTTGGATAAATATAATTTTCTCTCTTTTTTCCCCCAGAAATAATTCCCCATTCATTTACGAAGGTATAGTAATTTAGTATAAAATAATCCCCACTTTAACATCTTCTGTTGTAATTACTTTGCTATGTCTTTGCTTCTCTTCTTCTGTGAATTTTGGATCATTCAGAGACTGAGCTGGAAATATGAACCACATGGGAGACCAAAGGGATGGACATAGAGCCCTGTAATACTCAGTGAAGCCAGGGACTAAGTACTACCTTGTAGTCAGTATCAAACCTGAAGATGGCGCAGACCTTGGATATGCGTCTCTAAGTTGTGGAATGTGCACTTCTTTGAGGGGAAGGCTGGAGTGTGTCTAATGTTCAGAGTCATGTGCAGACCCATGGGGGTCTTGGCTGGTCCAGTGGGGAGCAAGTGTGATTCATGTTGCCTTACAGGGGCTTTCTATGCAGGTCACTTCTGGGAAACATTTTATCTCAGGCTCGTTGTTTTTGTTTTGTTTTTTCCCCCAAGTGCACCAGCTTTTCCTTACGTAAGAAGGAGAGGAGGCAGAGATTTATCATTTGAAATTATCTGCAAGTTCCTTATGGGGTGCAATTAGTCTTGGGTTTTGCCATTGACACTCACTAAGCCACAGTTTTTCTTTCGAGAGCTTATTTTGCATATATTAATGAGCATCAAAATGTAACAAATGGGGTTAAAAACATCACATATTATAGATAGATCAAGATTTCATTTCTCTTTAGTGGAAGATACTCAGAAGTTTCCTACAGCTTGTTTAATATTGAAACTTAATGAGTCTACCTAGTGCTATTACTGAGAAAGGAATGGTAGGTTATGTCAAGGAAGGGGCCAGGCCCTAGGGCATGAAAGAGAGCAGCTAAGCAGACTTTAATATAGAAAAATAGATAAATAGGGTGATAATTCAATCAGAAGGCAGTGTACCTATCAAACACCAAGAGAAAGCACAGCTGGAGGATTTGAATGTGATTTGGAGGCAAAAACCTCTTATTGATTTACAGACAGAAAAGATCAAGTTAGGGGCTAGCAGTAGAGTGAAACCTGGTTGTGAGGTTGTGGGCTGCCAACTCTCTGTCACAAGCCAGAATTACCCAGAGACTTCCCTTTACCTTTAAAGTTTGCTTTAGGCTAAATCCAAGCCTACACTATTTTATACCCCCCCTCGCCCCCCCGTAAAAAACACACACAATAAAAACAATTGTTTCTGACTTACCTGGCAGCCACATTTCTGGGGATTGGCTCTGAGACTGTCACTTAAATCAACTGTTGCCCATAAACCATTGTCAGATTATAGTGTAATCTGGCAGGTGTGTGGTATCACCAGCAACCAGCTAAGGAGAAAGAACGTAATTGACATTACTATTTCCATTGAGTTTATACTCAAGGACAGATTTAAGAAAGTTAGGGGGAAAATGTTTGTAGGAGACTGTAGTCTTTGTCAGGAGGCCAATTTGTGATCTGGGGCAGAAGTGCTTTGTGCTGTTGACTTCGTACCACCTGATTTCTTAGTCCTGCATTTTAAATCAAATGAGCACTTATTCTATGCTCATGTTACAGAATGATGCGATGGTGAGTTGGACCCAGATCTTTCCCTTCAAGGAACTTGCAGTCTAGAAGTGGAGAAAGAGCCCAGTAAGAGTCTAAACCCCAATTCTGTGAGATGAGGATCAGTGTCACAAGAGAGACAGTGACAAAATGCTGTGAGAGTTTGGAACAGTGGGATGTCACATTTTTATCGTTGAGGAAAGGTCAGATTGGTTCAGGGCATTGTTTGCATTCCATGTTCTTTGTACGCCTTAAACTGCAGGTGTTCTGTAAGTTATTGTTAAAGGGATATAAAGGAAAGTTTTCTAACTAGTTTATATTTATCCCATTTTCTAACATCTTGTAAAAGGCACTTCCTACTCCTTTTCCTGCCGCTTGGAGCACCCTGCTCACCTTCCATTGCTGACCTTTGGGAGGTTATCTATATGGCAATATATAGCCCTTATAACTCCTGAGATGAAGACAGGTGAGGTCTGGCTTTTGGATTCCCGATCCTTAGCACCCTATAATGCAGAAACTGGCTTAATCTTTTTTTCCCCAAAGAACTTTAGTTGCATGGAAGGGAATTTTGCTAATAGTGGAGCAGATGCATTTGTGCTCTGTGTTCAGTCAGCAATGTGATGAGCCTGGGAATCAAGTCACAGCTTGCTGCTCTCGCCGTAGAAGTAAAAGCAGGCCTCTTCGGTTTGTCCAAACCAACGGGCCCCATTTCTTGTACTCACGTTCCTATTTTCAGGCACTTCCTTGATTGGTAGTTTTTGTGTGCACATTCTATCTTTTGATAGTTACTTAGGGCAGGATAAATGTCTGAATTGTCACTGTCTCTCATAATTCCTGGAATAAGGAAGGGCCTTAGTTATATTCTGGAATAGATGGGTAGCTGATGAATGAATATAGAATTTAATTCATGGGTATTTTTAGACTTTTCCATAGACTTTGAACCGTATTTCAAAATTGTAGAAGAAAAAATTTTTGACAATCAAGGTCACATTATTTCTATTCTCATCTGCAAAATTGTTGGTTGAGACTTCAGATAATTTTCTCATCCGCAAAATTGTTGGTTGAGACTTCAGACACAGAGATGTTCTCCAAGTGCCCAATGTTCACATGTTAGGACTCTCTGTAAGTCTCCATGAATAGACAGCTGAAGCAAATGTTGGAATATAGATTACTTTTCACAAACTGGAAATGAGTTGTATGACATGGTTATCTTTCACCTGGAGTGAAGATTAACTTAGACATATACAGAAAGTCCCTAGAGCGATGTGGGAGTGTATATTTGAAAAAAATCAATTTTCAGATTCATGTGTTCTCTTTTCTGAAATTGATCCTTGAGAAAGTTTCTTTACACTGCTGTTCTTTTTTCCACCTTACTTTTCACAAATTTCCTGTTTCTACTTAATAAAGAAAAACCAATTTCTCACCCACAGTGACTCTCACTGTGGTACATGGCCCTGGGATCAAAACTTCTGAACCACCACACAAGGGGCCACAGGTAAGCGTCTGGCTTCAAAGAGAAGTTCTGAGAAATAAGTGGAGCCTGGCTTCATCTCGGCGACACACTCATGGCAGTGCTCTCTGCTTTTTTACCTGTCAATCTGTATTTGAATGAGAACTCAGACGCTTGCCATGAATTTATTATCGAATTGATTATTAACAAAATGTTGAAGTCAAAAAAGTTATTAGAAGCAATTTCCCTTTTTAAAGCGAACTTAAAAAAAATGAATCTTAACCCAAGTACATTATTTCTGGGATTTTTTTGTTTGTTTGTTTCAGACAAAATGACCACTAGTCATCACTTTAGTACTACTGCTAATATCACAAACCACTATTAGCATCCCAACCATCTTACATTTAATGAGTGCTATATGCATTGTCATATGTAATCTTAACCATAGCTTCTTGAAGTGCATACTGGAATATTTAGTTTGCATATGAATTGAGGTGATTAAGGGTTTCTTCTAGTTTACACAGCTTTTACATGTCAGACACATAGTATTTCAACTAAAGCCTCGTTTCTTAGGTTTTATTGCCTACCAAAATGGCTATATTTGCCCGACATGTTTTAATGGTTTTGAAAACCTGAAATTTTGTAGGTGCTATAAAAAAGCATGTACATATTCTAAAACCATTTTAAATGAAAATTATAGTCATTTTTGAGAGATACTATGATGGTTTTTTAAATAGCAAAATTGAAGCTTAGTATTTCCACTAAGTCCTGAAACAGAATTAAAGAAAACATATGGGGAAAAATGACCACCTGTGGCCTAAAATATGGAGGAAAACATCTATATTCTGTTCAGTGGTAACTACACAATTCCATATTTAAAGTTAAATTTAATGCCTATTTGTCCTTCAGAAATCTTGTAAATAAGAATTTCACAGTCATTATGAAATTTAAGAGGAGATTTCTGCACTGAGTATATATTATGGTTTATTGATCTTGAGGTCACATTTCCAATTTTCTGGAAATTAAGTGTCTGGATAAATTGTCCAGAGTGGAAAATTTCATATGCTTTGATAATGATAACATATTTATAAACATTTCATTATTTATTAAGCAATTACTATGAGTTGATCACTTCATTAAGTACACTAGGCATATTACTTAATTTGAAATTCATGAGTTCTCAGTGAGAGAGATACATACCATTGTTATTCACATTTCATAGATGATGGAAATTAAATTAGTGGAGATGAAACAACCTATAAGTCACATACTTATGTGATGTGCACAAATGATGGAGTATAATAACAACATAGGCAGCTTGATTATAAAAGACTCTATATTGATATATTGATAGACATTACCACTTTTCTTTCATGTAATTGTACACTACATCCTATTTACCTTTTTGCATTATCCTCTATGGACTAGTGGGGTTATGTGAACTTGCAAGCTTAGAAAATATAATCATATTAGGATTCAGGACAGGGTGACCTAGCATGAGTGGCTTAGCTCAGTTATGTAGCAAGCCTTAAGAAAAATGAGTTGTTATTCAGTGGGTTTATTTTTCTGTGCTTCTTTTCACCATCATGGTGGCAACATCAGAACTTGATCAGGGATATGGGGCCAGGTGGTCATTGACAAAGCTTTGGACTCATCTATGAGGTCTTTTCATGTTTGAAAACTAACAACATTGTCTGGATTCTCATTCTAATTCTTCCATCTCCTAAGTAGATAATGATTTGGGGAAATCATTTTTTTTTTTTCAACATTCATTTTCTCACCTGCATGGTAAGGATGATAATGTACTTTCTAATAGGGACATTATTATGATAAGGGAGAAAATTCATTTAAAGTACTTAGCCTAGTGTCAAGCAATGCTAACAATATGTGTTAGCCATTATCATGTCATCATTGTGGCTATTTGCCTTAGAGAACCCTTTATGTGAGGTATGTCATCGATAAAACTTGAGAATCTAAGACAGTGCTGGAGAATTGTTAAGTAATTTGGAGGACTCTACCCCCTCCCTGGGGAACCATACAACACTTTGGAGCTGCTCTGCTGTGTGCCTGGCTGTGAGGGCCTTCACGTGCACTGCTCTGTAAAGAGAGGGGCTGAAAGCATGGCTGCTTTCATGAAGCCGACTGCTCAGTACTACGTAGAGTGGTTGTAGATCTTGTCCATTGGCACATTTCTTCCTGAAAATCCCTCTTGAAAGAGACTCCAGGCCTTTGTTGGGGTTTATTTCATAAGAAATTCTGGTATCTGTGGGCAGTAGTCACCAATGGTGTAAAAAATAGCAGTGGCTCTAACGAGTCATATTTCTGGTCTTTGCTTTGTGACTGGCATGCAGGACAGGAGACTTGGGAAAGATGGCGCCCCACACATGACAATGCACAGTGCAGCTGGCAGGCCCAACACTTCATAGGCGGAGCGAAGCATCTTGTCATCCTTGCTGTAGGTATATGGAAGGGGCTAGCTCTGTTTATTTTTCTTTTCTTTTTTGAGAACAATCAAATTCTTACTATTTGGGGAGCCAACCCCTGTAAGGAAACAATGTAAATGTAAAAAGCTGTGAACAGCCAGTAGAAAGCAGCAGTGTTTTTAACTTCTCAAAAAAAATTAGCTGGGAGTGTGTATGTGTGGCAGGGATGGGGGAGGAGGCAGCTTCAATTTAGGACACAGACACTGATAACTTTATTAAATATTGATTTTTGAAATATATATATATATATATATTCACTAAGCCATGAGCTAGAGAAGATCAAAGCTGGTGATAAAAATAATTACTAGTAGTATTTCAGTTTCATTGCAAACAAAATGAGTTGGCATAATCTGTGTATATAACTACATAGAAAAATATCTCCCATCCATATCCCACTTGGAAAGTGGGTGCCACTCTTTCTTCTGTGAAAACAAGACTCACTTCAAATTGCAGTAATATTTGTTTCTAGTGTGGCTTCAAAGGCCAGGAAAGCCAGAACTTCTGGCCCTATAAGAGATTTTCAAAGACTATTAACCCAGGCTCAGAGACAAGGGTGCAGAGTTTGTGGCAATCAGAGGCTGGAAAAATATTCTGTGCAGTGCACACAGGAGAGGGAAGAGCCACTTGAACAAAGACCAGGATATCAGCCATGGCCTTGCTAACTCAATACAACATTTATTTGGCATCTGGAGTGTTTCAGACTCCAGGTATCCTGAGAGCCTTCAAGGTCAGTCACCCCTGTAGAGCTTAATGAGGAGAAACTATTGATTCTTGCAAGAAATGTTACCTAAAACTCAAAGATGTAAATGTATGCATAGGGAGGTTCTGCCTCTGGTCACAGAACATCTACTATGGAAGGTACTTTCTTGAGAACTGTGAGCTCCTTGTCATTACAAGTCTTCTGGCAGAGGTTGGACAAACACCTCTCAGGGGTAGGCTGTGTGTTGGGTATCAAGTTAGGTCAGACATTCCTGAAGCATGAAGAATTCTGTAATTTTCTATGAGCTCAAATCTTCCTCATATATTGTGTGCTTTTAGAAATATAATGAAGACAGTAGACATGTTATTGTTGATGATGATGATACTGAGGCTAGCTACCATTTATTGAAAATGAATATCTTCTAGGCACTGTGACAAATGTTTGGCAATACAAGCATATGATTCTTAACAGTACTCTGAGATGTCAATAGTATCTTCATTTCATGGATAAGGAAACTTCGGCTTAGAATGATAAGACTTGGTCTATGCCTTTAAATACTTCCGAGTGAGATAAGACCCATAAATGCAAATAGTTACTGAGAAACTTAAGTACCTACTGACAGATAGCAGTGTAAGAATCGTTGCAACACAGTACGCATGATACTGACAGTAAGTTTCCGTCAGCCAGAGACAAGGCTGGGGGCTGAGAAGCAGCTTCATGGAGGTGGGAACACATTCCTTAGGAGGATGGTCTATTGGGTCAAGTAAATGGAAGGCTTATGCTTTGTTAAAAATAAAATCTTCAAATAACAAATGTGTTAGCTGAAATTTGACTGTGGTGCCAATAACTTCCCATCCTATAGCTACCAAATTGGCTTTGCACTCTGGATAAACATCTTTCCCACTGTATTTGGCTTTAAACCTGAATTACAGAGACACAAAGCATTATAAGCAGGAATAGCCAAATGAAATGAGAGTTCTGTTTTGAGTCCACTTGCTCCAATGTTCTTAAGCCACATGTTTTAAAATCCCTGGTAAAGCCTTTGCCACTGTGGCCTTCTGCCTAATCTCCACATTCTCATCTGTGACATGTGACCTTTGTACAAGACATTATGATGGACTCGCCATGTTATAGGACCTCTTGATTTTGTGTTTTTACATGAGAAAAGTAGAAACAACAGAATGTCACCCTTGAGTACCCTCTATCTTCTACATTTTCACTTTGTGGAGTAATTTTGGAGATCATTTCAAGTAGTAATTTAAGAAAGGAGTGATTCTGGTATAAATTAAACCAAATCACGGGTTACTGGCATCTTCAAGGAGAAGAAACCTTAATTAAAAACAATTAACAGGGGAAGCTGGGATGGCTCAGTGGGTTAAGCGCTTGCTTTGAAGCCCCGGGGACCGAGGATTGAATCCTGGCTCCGGCCCATGTGGACCCACATGCTGAACTGGGGTCTGCTCCCAGTTCAGTTCTTGCCGGGACCTATGCGGGAGGCTCCCGGCCCAGTTCCTGCCCTGCGCAGCCCTGTGCCCACTTGTGGGGTGAAACTATATGGAAAACTAATGTCAACTATGGAGACTGCTCTGGGCCCTCTCCCTTCTCTCTGTCTCTCTCTGTCAAAAATCAATAAAATCTTTAAAAACAAAACAAAACAAAAAACAATTAACAATATAAATTGGTTTTTCTGCTTCTTAAATTTCATATTCTTATATTCATATGCTTGTATTCTATGCAGTCTTTTGTGCCTGGCATCTCTGGCTCAACATAATATCTTTGAAGTTCATTCACATTGTTGCATATATTAGCAATTAAGATTTTGCTATATTAATATGAGCTATACCTCAAAAATGAATAAAAATATTATTTAAAAGGGAATAAGCAAACACATAGTTGCAAATTCCAAAATAATAACCTCCTGAGTCTGCATGTATTCTGGGTTTCAGGTTGAGCTCCAACATCTCTTAAAGCACTGGAGTCATTCTAATATAATTCCATTTAAAACAGTCCAGTAATTTGAACTTGAAAATGCCTCCGCACTACCTCGGGTTTGGCATATTTCTGTCATTCAAAAAATACGAATTGTCTCACTTTATCGTGAAGATCGCGTAGGTATTGTATATGTAAAGAACTGGAAGTGTGCTAATGGGTCTCTGCAGTTTTCATTGGCTGTGGGTGGTGGGGTGGGAGGAACTTCTGATTGGTGTGGGAGAATTCAAACAGACCAGTAGAGAACACTGGGATGCCTGGAATGGTTCTGGCAGGAGAGAATGTTGTGAGCACTATCTTATACCCAGTCTCACTATCTTTCTTTTTAAATGCAACCCCTAAAGGAAGGGTAAGGTTTGGCAGCAGTAACAAATTATTGATCTCTAGTTAAGTATATTTAATACCTGAGAGTTGAGGAGAATTTATGAATTACAAAAGTTGCCTTGGTTTCTGAGTTCTACCAATTTTTCCCTCAGTCAACAAGTCCTAATAGAGTCTATGTGCCCTCATCCGTCTAGTTTGGATGGGGCTACCATAGGAATGAGAGGTTCTTGTGAAGCAAAGCATTCTAGAAGAGCCTGTAGAAGCACGTCTCAAGGGATATGCTCTGGGTGCGGCAGGGGGTGAGATCTGTCATCGCTCTTTGTATCCGTCTTCAGTGTACACACATTTTCTCTTGAGGTTGTGTGAGCAGGACTGTTGTGAGTGGGAAGGAAGGTTGCCATGAGGGGCTGCATCTGTCTTCTCAAGTGTCATCAGTGTACATTGGGAGTTCCTGGTGAGCTATACCGGCACCCAAGTGCACTGCTGACTTCACCCTTGAGTGTTTCCACTTAATACTTTCATCCCCATTTTTGTTTCCCACAAAGGGAACTCAAACTGCTTACCACCTACACACCCCACAGGCTTCTGTGACGTGCAATGTGTTAATGATTGTAAAGTGCTTTCACCTTCTCTTCTGAAAAGTATTGCAAGAATACAAAATATTATTATCATTTCACAGGCATTTTGCAGTTCCCACTGGTTAGCTTCATTCTCCCCTTTAATCGTGAATGCATTAAAATAGCTGAATAAGTCTTCAGAGTAAATAAAGATACCCATGATTTTTAGAAGTCCTTTATTATATATTTTGATATGCATCATCACCTTCTCCTGAGTTTCCACCTAAACTGCCATGGCTAAACAGCCCTGTAATGATATTGCTACTTGGCTATAATTTAGCATGCTATAAATATTATTTAGCACAAAGAAGTATTTCCAGTTAAATTTTAGCAACTCCTTTCAAATAGATTTACATTAAATGTTAGACTGGATTTTAGAAACATGAAGCAGAACAAAAATAAAACCTAGTTCATGTTCTCATAAAATCTCTGCCCCTTCCCTGGCCCTTTACCCTCTGTGTTTGTTTGTGGCACATTGTCTCTCTAGTTAAAAATCAACCGACCTCTCTCTCCTTTCCTTTTCTCCCTCTTCTTCCCTCTCTCCCTTCCTCCTTTGCTACCCATCTCCCTTCTTGCCTTCTTAAAAAAACACACACGCACAAATTAAACAAATCACTTCTCAGTGTCAGGTGTATTGTTGGTCCTGGATAAACAGTGTTGTTGTTGTTTTTATATAAGTTCTTGAGAAGACAAAGGAGATTGAGTTTCTGCTCTTAAGAATTATGTCATCAGGGGAAGCCGGGATGGCTCAGTGGGTTAAGCGCTCACTTTGCAGCGCTGGGGACCGAGGATCGAATCCTGGCCCCGGCCCGTGAGGACCCATGTGAGGAACTGGGGAGTTTCCCCAGTTCAGTTCTCTCTCTATCTCTGTATCTCTCTCTCTCTCTCTCTGTCAAAAAACAATTAAAAAAATAAATATTAAAAAAAAAGAATTATGCCATCAGGAGAAATAGAGATACAGACAACCAGCACATAAATAGTAGTATATTGTTATATTGCTAAAGGAGGGAATATAAAAACTGAGACTTAATCATTTCTTAGGGAGCTAGTAATGCAGCACAGTTAATTGCATAGACTTGGATCGAGAACACCTAGAATAAAATGTCAGTCTTTCCACTTACTGTCTATGTGACCTTGAACGAGCTGAAGAGTCTTGCTGTGCTTCATTTCCTCGTCTGTAAAAAAGAGGATAGATAATAAGTGCCTTCCTCCTCTGGTTGTTTTAAATCTTAAAAGAGTTAATATATATGGGGAACATAGGTCTATAACTGGAATGTAAAAAACAATAACTGTTAGCTGTTATTTTCATTGGGAATAGGAATAAATTTCTCTCTCTCTCACACACGCACACACATTTTTTGAATGAGTTTTTTCATCTTTTTTCAGATTCCTTCCACTCTATTTTAATCCCACATTTTCTGTTAACTCCATAGGCACAATATTTAATCAAAGTACGTGGGTCTTTGTGAGTCACGATAGTTGTCTATACAAAGATGGAAGGCATGCTTTGGCAATAGCAACTGAAGACTGATCCAAGGACTCCTGCTTTTACTGCTGCCTTTCCCCCATTTTACTATGAGAATGGTACATCCCATCTGCATGTTCACACACTCCATGGGGACTTCCATTTCCATCACTGTACTTAGTGACGTATCTTCATTTCACCAAATCCATGTCCAATGCCCTACTTTTCTCCTATGTCAGCCCTCTGTCCTCAGTCATCACGAAAAAACAAGTTTTAGGTAAGATGGAGAGATTTCTTTTTGGTATCTTCCCCCTCTCCATCCTTCTTGAGATCATTGCAGACCTTTTAGTAGCCGCCGTCCGTGCTTCCCCTCATTGCTGGTAAGTTGACTGGAAACTGCTAGCCACTGAGGACAGATTGCAATAAACCTATCCTCATTGATTTGGTGCACTGACCTTTCCAGGGGCACTTGGAATTTAAAAGAAAAGTCCAGAGAGACAATCCATAACACAGGAGGATGCATTCATCATGCTAAAATTTGGGGCTCTGAATCGGGCATCAGAGATTTCTGAGCCTGGAGACTCTCCTGTGTTCCTGAAATCAAACTCTCAGAACACCAACTGGTGCAGTGCCGTGAAAATCCGGACTCCTTTAAAGCCCCAGAAACCTGGCTGGAGATTTGTTTCCACACTCCTACACGTTCAGATTGAAAATTCAAGGGACCAGAGGGACAGCCAGTCAACAACACACACAAAGGTGACAGGGAAAGAACAGGACTGTTGCTTACTCCATTCCGGTATCTCTTTCTGACTATTTATTTTTGATCTCATCTCTTAAATGTCAAATTCTTTAAAAAAAATATTAAGCATGGATCAGTAAACAATGTGCTGTCAGTTAATTCTTATTAGTCTAAGATAGTAGCGTGGACAATTTTAGAGATTTTGAAGGGAGAAAGGCTTAGCATGAGATGGAATAGTGTCCAAGAAGGAAGGAGCTTGCAAGTGAATTTATTCTTACAGTTAGCTGGTAGACTCAAAATAAAGTCTTTTTAAAGTATCATATATTATATATTAAAATATCATAATTCATTTAATTATATGTGCATAATAGTGAGTAAGATGTGTGTGCCTATATGTGTGTGTGTTTCCGTGTGACACAGTTTTCTGGGGTAGTTTATGCTAACAGCCACCACGGACAGCACCAAGCTTCGTTAGAGATGTGTGTAACACACAGACACACAGCAGTTTCTGGGACCGTGAAAGCTCACAGCACATCCACTGTGATATGGTTTCAACAAGCATTTTAGATTCTGGCATATTCTGAAAAGCAAAGTATGATGACACGGTGCTACTGACAGTTATCTGGACACAGCTGGCAGACCAAAATGACCAAGGAAAAAGTCAAGCTCCTGATTTCCCTTAGACTGACGAGTTTTGAACTCTAGGGGGTTGAGTTCCCTATCAGGTCTTCTTGTCTCCTAGATTCAGGTTGGGCAAAGCTGCATTTTCTTTATTTTAAGGTTGATGTCATATGGCCACAGAGTCGGCTTTACCCTGCATGGGGTGGGCTTTGTTTCTGATGTGGTAAATACAAGGACACAGGGAATTACTGATAAACCATCTCACACAGTGTTGTAAGGAATTTCATTGTTACTCACCAACCTCTGAGACCCATAGCCCTGAGAGATGTTAAGTTAGACTCCTCAGATAACGCCATCTTTACTTCACAATCAACCCAATATCCAGGTTATTCCATTCTGCCGAGTTCTGGCGGAATGACAGTTTTTGGGAGATTCACTTGTACCTGCTTTTCCCCTCTGCCAAGGATTCATCTTGTGGATAAGCAAAGCCTGAGCAAAAGCCTGTTAGCTATACAATAAAATACATGCACAGCTGACCACCTTCCCACCTCTACCACAACCCCTTGAATCCAAACCACCCTCATCTCTGGCTTGGCATATCATGCTAACTTGCTAACCAGATCTTAAATGCTTGCTTACTTGAGATTCATCCTCTATAAAACATCCAGAGTGATCTTCCTAAAACTTAACTCATGTTCTTAATCTACTGAAGGTCTTGCAATGATTTCCTAGTTGACTCAGGGTATCCACCATGACCCTTATGACAGCAGAGACACCCACATTGCCCTGTGAGCTGGCTACCTGCTTGTCCACCTTTCTCCCCTCATGGACTGTCCACTTCCCAGAGCCACATCAATTTCCTTCTGTTTCCCCAAACTCACCAAGCACTTTTGAGTCTATGGCTGAATTTGCACTTTCTGACTCTCTGGGCTGCAATACTTTTCCCTGAGTTATCCACATGGCTGCTGACTCCTTTCCTGCATATTTCTGCTTAAAGATCACCTCCTCAGAAAGGCTTATGTGAAGCAGCCTATTGTCAGAAGCATTCCCCATATGCACACTGTCTCTCCCTTTAGCCGGCTCCATTTCTGTTCTTAGCTCTTCACCCTGCCCAACATCGTGTTCTTTTTTTTTTGGTTTATTATCTCTTTCCGCTCACTAGAATTGGGCACTGTGAGTATAGGGGTGTTTCCTCTTTGGCTTAATGTTGGATCTACTCACCTAGAACGGTATCTGACGCTGAGTAGCATGAAGTATATCAAGGGCTGAGTTAATATCTATGACCCTTAGCACATGACCTTCTTCCTTTTCTTTACAGTAGTGCATTGGCCATGTCAGCACCTCCCTTTGACGTAGGAACTGCTGCCTCCAGCTTCCCGACTGGACCTGCATCTTTGCAGACATATGCTCGACATCTGTGTAGCTCATGTTAATTCCAACTTTTATAAAGGCTCACCTGTCCTTTCTGGGAAGATTTGGAATCATGGTAAAGAATTGGGGAGAAAAAATAATAATCTCTTGTGTCATTACATCTAATCAAGGTATTACCTAAGTCACTTGTTTCAAAACATTTCTGTAGCACATGAGACTTTGGCCTAGGGAAGTAAAGCAGTTTTTGTGTTATTACACAGCAAGTTACATTTGGAGGCAACACTCAAATATAGTGCTTTTCCCCTTTCCTGTCTGGTCCTTAGGATGGATTCCTGGGAGCATCTGTTCGTGATTTGTTTATATGGGGAGGTGAGGAGGGGTGGCTCTTGTACTTTTAAAGGACAAAATAGATGAGATGCATGCTCGTTTCTATGGATTATCCCCTTGGGCCCCTAGTTTCCTCACTCTCTATTTTGTCTTGGAACCATCAGTCATTGCTGTTCTGTCAGTGATTGTTCTAGGCACCACTTAATTCATTTCTGACTTGTGCAAGTTATACCCACCATGGTGAGTTCTGACCAGTTGTCTTCTGGAATTCAATGTCACAATGCATGACCTACTATGTGCTATAAACCCATTCTCTTTAACTGCAGAGACACAGTTTGAATGAAAAGTTGTGTTCACAGAGACACACATTTCTATACTGAAACAGTTTCTTCCTGCCAAAGCCAAATGTTAAATTCATTCATTTTCACTGAAGTTTTAGAAAGCAAAATTGCATAGTTTGAGGGTGAAAATTCAAAGTATCACTTTAGGATATGTCAGGTACAATTTTAAATCTGTGAGCAAGGGTTGGAGATTTGCTAAGTACAGATCCAGGCTGGTATTAAAATTAGCATTCCCATGGAACACAGAGGAACAGACAAGACTGGCTGAGCTGTGCCCCGGGAGTGGCATAGGCTTGCTCATTCACCTGACTTTTGTGTTTATGTGAGTATTTAGGTGGGCTTTACCAGCATGGGGTTTTCTGCTAGTTCAACTACCTCCCTGCATCCATAAGCATTTGTAAGTATGAATGCACTAAACACCTTTCACCTCATAGTTTAGGAGAGCTGATGAGATCCTGATAATACATACAGAAAATCAGAAGTCACACCCTATTTTCATACTTCACATCTAAACAGACTACTGCATGAGATATAATTCTCTTTCATATTTTCTCTTCATGCTCACCTGACTCTGGTTTTTTATCCTTGCAGTGAAATTCCTAAAGGAGACATCATTAGGCATTTTGTTTCAAGACAATAATAACTGTAATATGAGGCCACCTTGCTTCTGGTGGCCCTCGCCTCACTTGCTGCCAAGCCTGTTATTAGAACATCTTCACAAACATAATGACTTTTTGTGCAAAAGTGAAAAAAATCAACATAAAAAGAAATCTCCTATTAAGATTTCAAAGGAGTGGATTTTCAGTGTCTGAGAAATATATGAAATAGAAAAAGATGAAAGGAGACACAATCAGAAATGAAATATCCTCATGATTAATCAAAGACAAATAATTCCAGTTTTGAAAAAGGACCCAATGTTTAAGGCTTTTCCTCTATCCCTTAACCTCAGGATTCCACAAGACTTTGAACTCGCACCATTGGAAATGAAACTACAGACAACTTTCACTTCGTGTTTTTTTGTTTTTTTTTTTAAACAAAGTGGAGCATGCTACTTAAAAGCATACAATAATTGTTCCTTATTGCCTGTCAGATGAAAGAAATCCCAGATTCCTGGGCCTCCACTCCGAAGGCTTCTCCTCAGCTGGAACTGTCTTAGCAGGCCAAACTCATCTCCCTTAGAGGGTCCATCTGTTCCAGTCATCCTCATTTGCAAGCTTCTGTTTCCATGTGAAATACTTTCTATTTTTCTTTTAAACCTCTTTCTGTCTCTTTGAGCATCTTGACCTTCAGGAACACACCAAAGTCCATCAAGTACTGACAACCGCTTCTTAAGGTTTGGATGCAGAGATGCTATTAATTGAAGTTTAGTCCCTATCGCCAAGGAAACTTTCTTTCCTGCCCAAGCTCAAGTAGGTATCTATTGCCCCCAAACTGTAGTAGCGCCTCTCAACTCCCTCAGCTGTCCCAAGAAGTTCTGCAGCACGAGGAGCTATTTCGAAGTGGTAATCGATCCTAAATGCCTCAGGAACTATCAACACAGCTTGGACTTCTTTTCCACACCCCAGAGTGCCTAAGAAAGTGTGAAGCGTAAGACTTCATTAGTATTTCATGATTTGATATTTTCGAAGAGGACTCTGCATTGTTTATGAAAAAATGACGTATCCTCATCTTGAGGCATGACCAGATGATGTTCAGGTAATTACTGATGACAAGAGTTTTCTTCAGAAAAATGTCAAGTGCCTGGAAACACTATATTCCACATTGAGCATTTCTTAAGTGGCTTTCCTCACCCACAGTTAGCATTTATATTCTGGATACTCCTTTAACATCTGTAGGAATCCTAAAATATTTTCTTCATGTGGAGTACTCAAAACCCCCCGCAATGAGATTGACAGTAGTAGGAATCTGCAATCCCATGTGTGATATAATCAGGTAAAGCAGTTGCCAGAACCAAAACAAAGTAAAACAAAAAGTGATGGCATTCCTGAAAATATGCCTTTCTATACCATCATTAGAAATAATACTTTTATATAACACCTTATAGTAGACAATGAACTGTGTATTCCTTATTTTGTCCCATTTTCACCTTCCTGTGTCCCCGCGTATGTAGATTTCTATCTACTATCAAAAACAAAGTAGCTGAGTCTTAGAGATTGTGGCGGTGGTAGCTTTCCCAGGTGAATAGAAAAGTTCTGTTACTGGGAATGGCAATTGTCCTCAGTTCTTGTCTTCTTGAAGGAAAGAGCTCAGTCAAGAAACAGAGTTCAGTGAGCAGCACACAGCAAAGTTTATTAGCAAAGCCAGTACACTCCAAGCGTGGGCTGACCTACCAGTGGATAGTGGCCCAATGTCTCTGCGACCCTGACTTCTAACCTAAAGACTGGGTGATACTCCTCACCCCCATTTCCTGTTTTCTCTTTATTTTCTCCTCTTCTCCCTATTTTTCTCCTTGATTTGCATGTCTTTCTCATCTTGGTTGGTTTGCCTTAGCCCAAGTCTTTTTTTCTATTCTAGCTATTTGCTTCAGTGCATTCATAACAGCATGGTGGTGACACCCCTGGGTGACCTGTAGGGGGTGGGGAGTTTCTTTGTTCCTCCTCCTCCTGCTCATGTCTACCTTCCTGCCTCCTCTATGGATCTTTGGCAAAAACTCAACTATGGTTGCTCGTTCTTTCTATTTTCTCTGCTGTGGTTCCATAATACAAATATTGGAGAGCTTTATTAGTTACAGGAGAAAGCAAAGCTGAGAGTTCTTAAGACAACTTTTTGACAGTCCAAATCCACATGAGACCAATATTTGCAGACCTTTGCTTTAGTATATGATTCCCTCTTAACATATATCATTGTTCTTTGTGTACTATGTGCCCCCAAAGGAGAGGAATGATACACTTCTGCTGAGTAAGCAAATGAGAGAACGTGTAAGCTCAGTGAATATGGGACCGAGGCAGGGAAACAAAAGTGGATCTATAAATTTCTGGCTGGTAAACTTCACTTCATAAATAATTTGTTTCAGAAACTTGAACAAAAAGACCCCCCTTTATAAGTGTTCTTCAATAGGCCACTTGGGGTGACATGAACTCTGTTGTAAGGTACTTACTTTTTAGAGTCCTCGTGAGTTTCTGTTAGAGACTGTTGTTTTAATACCATTATTATATGTTTTTAAATTATTATTCTTGTCAAATGCCCATAGACAGTTGGGAGAGGTATTTACCTTAATGATCCCCGTGAATCATATCTTTCAGTATGCATGTCCTTTTTGTGGCCCCCTTTCTTAAACCTGGGCCGTGACCTTGCTTCATTATTAAATGTAGCAAAACCATATGATGCCTGTTTCAGGCCTGAGCCTTAAGACCTAGTTACTTTCATCTTTGTGCTCCGGGGGAGGCCAGCCTCTGTGTAAGACATTTAACCACCCTGACACCACCGTGTAATGAGAAGCCTGATCTAGCCTTGTGGACAGATAGGCTGTGTAGACAACTGAGGCCCCAGCCAACTAGTGCAGCTGATCGCCCCAGCTGACAGTCCACATGAACTTGCTGCTCGTGTACGTGAGGCCATCGAAGAAGTGGAAGCTTCATTTTCAGTCAAAATATTCCAGCTGATGCAAGATGAAACTGAGATGGCCTATGTGGGCTGAGCTCTGCCTAAATTGGAGAGTTGTAGTAAATGAATAAAATGGTTGTTTTTAAATCTACTAAGTTTTTTGGATAGTTTGTTATGTAGAGATATACAAGAGCTGTCTGGAAAGTATCCAGCCATGTAACCATTCTTGTTATATTGACAATGGCTGGAGTTTTTATGGACAGCCCTGGTATAACAAAATTAGCAAATAACCAGGAGATTGAAAGCCATCGAAAGAAGCAAAATAGATAACTGTTTTTGAAAAATATGCATTAAAGGAAAAAAAACAGCTGTTGTTATCCACTACATTTCTGGTTTATTCTACCTGGCTGTCCCCTTAAGCCAGTCTTTGAATTCTCTCTGTCCTTCTTCTCTCCAATTACTTGTACCCTTCTTGCTTTCTCTCATGTCATTAGCACCTATGGTCACATAGAACAAGCTATGTATTATTACAGCACAATAAATTAACAAAACAAATAAACAAACAAAAAAACAGAAACCAAAAATGAGTATAAAGTTTTTATATTACAACTGGGCAAAAGGAGCAATTTCCAATTAATTCCACTCATTGTTGCCAGAATTTAAGATTTGTTTCTATTTTATTGACTATCATACTGCTAATTAGTCTTATCTGAAGCCACCATATTTTAAAGAAAACTCATTTGATCTGTATTTTCTATCTACAAAAGCAGTAGTTCTGGTCCTTTAGCTCATATTCTTGAAAAGATTTTAAAGTCTGTACTAATTAATAAAATTGGCACACAGAGTTAGACGACACAACAATTTTTACTTTTCTCTGCCACAGTCTTTTTGATTTCTAATGTTTTTCCTTAGCTACTAAACAAACTTTCTGGCTTCTCAGAATGTCCTCCAGTGTTTCCCATAAAAATTTAATACCATCGACTCTACCAAGTGGCCTGCAATGTCATAGATTTATTTTAAAATACAGAAGAAAATCTTCAAGGTCACATCAACCTAATGTTAATGGTAACATTATGGTTATTACACAGTGTTTATTAATCAGTGTTTTAGTGGTTATTCTCATAATACGAATAGTCTTGGTAATTTTTTGGTTTTATTCTTCACTAAAATCTTTTCTTTCCACTTTTCCCCAAATAATGAAAATCAATTAAGAGTAGATTTTGACATGTTTATGGTTATATTATTAATGTAAACATGCCTAAGAAACACAATTCTCAACATTTTCATATGTACATATTAGGCATTCTACATATATAATAAATGATAATTATTAAATAAAGAAAATTAAGCAATAAATCCTATTTACATTTATTTCTAAGATTAAGAAATCATTCTGGTATGGTGAGAAGGGGATCTCAGTTAAAATCAAAAGAATTGTGTTTATATTTGCCACTTAACAATTACATTTCTCCATATCAGTTTTCTTATCTATAAGATGCAGATAATAATCCTGAAGACACAGAGTTGTCCCGATCATCAAATGAGACTGCAAGCATGAAAGTGCTTAGCACAGACAATTGGAACAGAATTTCACTTAGAAAATGTTTGTTTCCAGAATCTGAATGATTTTGATATTTGTTGAGTTGAGAAAGGAAGACGTTTTCTAGTAAATACCTCTACTACTGCAAACATCTGGCTATGCCATTGATTCCTGTGTATCATCGGAATGATGAAATAATCTCTCCTTCTCAGGTGCACAAATGTGCAGGTGCACATTATCTGGACACTTCGAAACTGGTAAAGATATACAGGGTAGTTTTCATACCCCGTGTAGCTCCCTGATATAGTGAATCACTCAGATGATGGATGCATTTATTTACACCCAATTTAACCCAAAGGGAGTGATTGTTACTCCTGCTGGGCCCTGGAAATACAAAACTGACTCACACACATTTTTTGTAGCATATTTTATAATGTATTTACAGAGACAAATAAACACACAAATGACCAGGGAATGACTTCATGAAAAAGGGTTAAATGTAAAGGAAAGAAAGTTCTGTGGGTCACAAAATTGGTGGTTGATGCCAAGGAGATCAAAGAAGGCTTCAGAGGAGAGGTGACCTATTAACAAAGACTTTGATGGTGAAATAATTGAAAGATTACCTTTCTTGGGATTGATCCCTCATCTACGTTCTTCTGTGCTGGGTATTTAAGATTATTCTCTGGACACATTTCACCCTTCTCTAGTGCTCTGTGCAGATGGTTTCTGACCAGGAAAATACTGTGTCAATTGTGTTCCTTGCCTTGAGGCTTCAGGTTGGCTTTAACTAATGAGGGGCACCAGGGGGAGAAGGGGGGTGTGGTGGGGGAGGGTGATGAGTGAGTTCAGCAGTATTCGTGGTCCTGGTTGGCTCCTGCCAGGCTCACAGGGGCTGGGTGCACCTGCAGTTTAGTCTCAGGTCTCCATTCCTATCAAGCTGTGTTTTTGTCTTTGGATTCAAATGATTTCTTCCACCTTTGCCCCTTCAGTCTGGGATATTTGTCATTTCTCAACATTCTGCACACGTCTTTCTGGATAACCCTTTATTAAACATTGCTAAGATTATCCTAATTTTGCTTTGCTTTCTATTTCCTGCTAAGACCTTTATAAAATGTTGTTGGTGTCTACCCATGACAGGTTGTCCGTGGGATTTCTCAAGACCCCATGCTTTGCCTTCCTGTTTTGCTCATGCTGCCTCAGTGCTGGTAACCTGCTCATTCTTCTCAGGATGATTTCCACTCACCCTTCAACACTCAATGCAATAAGTTATATTTGGGCCCCTATTATGGATTTGGTTTTCTTCCATTGACTTTATATAACACTATTAACACCTTTGCCACAGAAAGGTACATATATGTGTGTATACATGTTTGTTTTTATTAGTAGCTGCCATTAAAATGTCAGTTATGTGAGTTCCTCAAGGGTAAAACCTCATCTTTTCTATCTTCATATAATAAAATTATAAGTTCTCATAATATAGCATATTGTACTGGTCATACTTAATGCAACTATTTAGTGTTTTATTCAGTAATCAGTAAAAATCTTAGTTTTCTTTGTTCACTTGATTAATTTAAAACAGTCTTGTACTTGGCATGTGACAGTTCATGTCAGAAGACTGATTCCTGTAGATGAAAACTCTGTTCTGGGTAAAACCAGCCTGGTAAATATCCTCTGCTTCCTTGCTGGTTTGACAGTGCAAATTTCATGGTGTCATTATGTAGCAGATACCTGTCTTTCTTCACAGTCCTTCTTCCTCGTACCCGAAGTTAACATGCTATATACTTTTCTACTAACACTCACTTGAAAGGTCTATGTTATTTATATGCATAGCATACTTTATGGGATGTAGCATAGGTATGAAGTATGGATTTTGCAAAATTTCACACTGTGTCCTACTCAAAAATGTATGCCATCATTAAACTGAAAGAAAGTGACATAATAGAACTGAATAAGCCTCAGCCCTGTTCTAGAATTTAGAACTATTGCCAAGTTTTTTGTTTTGTTTATAAAAATTACTTGGTGATGTGATGTAATTGTGTAAATGGTTAAGACCTTTCTAGTTTCTTAGAGATTGGCTTCCCTGTTTAACTTTTCCCCTCTTTAAGATTATGAAAAAAAAGAAAATGCAAGCCATATATGTTTCTTCATAAAAGATATTACTCAGAAGGATAGGAGAAAGACGTAGCAAAACCTCTCTTCTTAATTTTCAATTCCTTACTCTCCTTCACTGCTGCCACAGAAGGAAAAAATAAGAGAAGAGAGACTGAACACTTTGAGGGGTTTATGTGGAAAACTTCTACCTGTACAAAGAACTAATAGTCATTGGTTCCAGGACTTCCTTGGATTCTATTTGAAAATTACTCTCAAAATATTGCTGCCATGGTTATTGCCACCATAGTGTCTGTTTCTGTGTAGTATTTTGAGAGACCCAAGTGACATGATTTCTAAGCCCAGGATCTTCTGTAGTAAAATCACAGGTGAAAATGCCATCAATTTCTTGTTGCCTTGTTTTCAG
The DNA here is from genome assembly GCA_004027555.1 of Craseonycteris thonglongyai. Classification (NCBI taxonomy): domain Eukaryota; kingdom Metazoa; phylum Chordata; class Mammalia; order Chiroptera; family Craseonycteridae; genus Craseonycteris; species Craseonycteris thonglongyai. The sequence continues at coordinate 9,956 of PVKE010016478.1, read as the reverse complement.
GAACAAACTAGTTTGATGTTATTTCTTCTTCGATTTTTCCAGGACATCACATTCAATTCTTGACTGCCCTGTTTTTGAAGAAAGATAAGACTTTGGTTTTGATTGAATTTTCCTTGAGATCAGTTATTGCCAAGTCCAGTTTATTAAAGGACTAACATTTAGTCAGTTCTGAATTCTCTGAGGTCATACTCAAGTTCATCTTCGAATTGAAGCTTTTTGTTGGTTTATTTGAAGTGTGAATCTTGAGTTATATTTTTTCCTATGCAAGGGACAAGGGGATAAGTAAGAGGTTAAATGGAAAGGTTATTCTTTCTCCATTTTGGTATTAAGTACCTTTTCCTTAAATTTGCACAGATGTTGAAACATACTTATTAAAAAATACTTGTTAAGCATACTCCTTTGTTTGTTTCTTTGTTTTTGTTATTGACATGCTACCAATTTCTGCCATTTATGTAGAATAAATGTTTGAAAGGTGAGCCTCTTCGAAGGAAATATTTTTCCCTTTAGTACAGAACTTGAGAGATTAGTCTAGAAAAAGTGTGGTTTAGTGGCAAACAAAGAGGGGAAGCAAGGTTCCTCACCTTTAGTGATTCATAGTGCTATTGATGAGAATTCTATATACTTTGCTTTCTTGAAGAGCATTCTGTGTGGACAAATTCTGGATAGTAATGAGCTATACATGCCTTACATATATGACACGTTAGCTAGCTATTGCACATCTTTGTTGATGACACAACTTTGTAGGTGACACACCTGTGCTGAGAGAACGGTTATTTTAATGGCAAACCTATGAAGATGGCACACATATGTGTAGATGGTACAACAGAATAGATGGTATATATTTGTACATGTAGGATTTTAGGGTATATTTGTGGAGAAAGCATTTCTGTGTGGATGACACATGAGGGGATCCTGATGCCTAAGCTTTGGTTGACCAGTTGGTCCATTATTTTCTAAAATGTACCTCATGTACATCATGCAGGACTCTCAAACTTTAGAAAATGTTTTTTCTATTGTAACCTTCTCCATTCTTAAAAGTCGTTCAGATATTGGGGTGAGAAGTCATGATCAAAATCATATGCTAAAACATTGAAAGATTAAAACAAACCATCTTAATGTCAAATTTCTATTCAAAGATCTTTGATAATATCTACTTGTTTTGTTGCATGAAATCTAACATTTTAGAATATAGAATGCAAGGCCCACCACAACTTAGTTTATCATCTTACTCCAACTATATCTCTTTCATCAGCCCCAGGGCACCAAGCAATTCTGTCATGTGCAGTCTTTTCTATCATCATACATACTGTGCTCATCTCTAACTTGTTTTGTATCTTTTCTCAGCTGATGCTCCTTACTAAGAGTTTTAATTTTCCTGTCTCTCTAACATTTGTCTGTTCTTCTCTTTGAACTAGGAACTTCTCTCATGGGGAGATTTCTCGAAATCCATTGATTTTTTTCACTTCTCTAAGTTTCTATAGAATGTATCTTTTGAGGTGGGATTTTTCTTGTTGTTGTTACAACTTACTGTTGCTTTATGGGTGTGGTACTCTTCTCTCCCCACCAAATAGTAAACTAACATTTCCTCTTCTGCCTGCCTCAGTTGGTTGACTTTGTTGTTTAGAGACAACGACTCCATTTAAAAAAAAAATTTTTTTTTTTATCCCCAGATTTCAAGAAATCAAGGCCTGTGACTGGTCTTTTCCCAGGTCTTCCTGGCCAGATTTTGGTCTTCCCAAACTCTGGCATCTTTAATCGGTGAGTTTCCTGAAATCTAGGCCTTTTTTCTCTTACTCCTCAGTTTCTCAAACTGTGAGTAGTCTATAGTACATTCTGGGTCTTCTCTCCCTTTGTTTAAATACCTCATGAAGCCATCCATGCCTATATCAGCCCTACTCCCCTTGGTCTCTGTTCCTAAAACTTGATAGTATTTAAGAGTTTAAATTGCATACTGTCATCAGAAACACGGAGCAGATTATGCCAGCATAACTGAAAAATGCATGCCTCGGGATGAGGGTGGTTGAGGTACTAAGGTTGTCTGGTGTACCTCCTCTTGTAAGAAACAGAAGTGCCATGGCTGCTCAGTCAATGCTCACTGATGATTCATTTAAGGAACGATAATTCTGCTTTACTATCTTCTGTCTCTGTCCTCCTACAGGCTATTCCTAGGTACTTACTGATTCAATTTTCAAATTTTTGTCATATCTGTGATCTACTTCATATCTATCTCCTTCCTTAGTATTTTTTTTTTTTTTGTAATGCCTGTGAAAGTACTGTGCCAACTTTAGCATTTTATACCTTATACATGCCTTGGTGTCTGATGATGTCTACATTTTCTAGGATTCTCAATTGGCCTGAAATTTCATACCATCACCGCGTGTTTAGTAAGTTTAAATGGTGCTTTGTGATTACCATTCAAACCCTTCCCAGCCACTTGTCCTAATGCCTTAAATACTAATTTTCAGACTTTACTTTAGTCTATTTTGGTGACTTATTAGATTTTTCTTTTACCTTTCCTCCAGGGGACATCAATTTCAAACCGTCACAAGTACAGGTGCAACTTCTGCTCTTGTAATTCCCACCCACACTCCTACCTCCACTCGATCTTCTGATAACACCATATTAAGTCTCTAATGGCTAGAGTTTGAAAGATTGAATGCTAAAAGCATAATTAGAGACTTAAGGGAAACAAATTGTACCCAGAAAATTTAGAATTAATTTCAGAAAAATAGGGCAATTGAAGCACCTCATGCAATTCGAAATGACTTTTCTAAATGAACGACTGTGCCAGAAATCAGCCCCCCTCCTAATTTTCTGTTTCCTTCTTATTTCCTTCCAAGAGTAAGGGCAGGTCAGTGGGAGAGGTTTTGCAAACAGCAAAATACAATTGTCAGAATATCAAAGGTGAAGTGCTCACCTTAAATTTAAAATTTTTCTCTTTAGTGGGAGTGGAAAATGAGAGGAGGTATGTAGGTGAGCTCAATCATTGCCCTTGGGGGAGCTGGAAAAATTGCAAGACCAGAATCTACACATTCAAAGAGGCAGTTCGTCTGAGCTCAGGTTAATTCTATCAGTCAGTAATTTCTCATTTCTTATATCCAACATACCAAATGGCAGTATCCCAATTTACACAGTCATGTTATATACCTTCAGTCCCCTGGTCCCTTTGCCCAAGCGATCATCCTCTTATAGGAATGCAGGGCCACTTAGTCCCAAACCATCCATTATTCTAGGCACATCTACACCACCTCTCATCATGTCAAAAGAAAGCCGACTTTGACTCCTACAGCCCTCACCTGTCTCTCTCTTCTCAAGTCCTAAAAACACTAAACCAAATAGTAGCCATTCCATGTGTGACACTGTGTTTGCTCCTGTGTAAAGAAGAAAACATATGATCCTGCTTTTTAGAAACTCACTGGCTAGTGTGGGAGGCAGCAGCAAAAGTGGCACCTTTGTCTTAGAAATCCATGACCATGGATGGCAGCTGGAATTTTCCTTTAGTGAGAAAAATTAAGACAGAAAACTCATGGGGTTTGAGTTAGCTCAAGTTAGTAAAGTAGGGTTGGCAGTGAACATCTGGAAAATGTGACTAAAACCAAAGCAAGCTCAGAGAACCACAAGGTTTTCTAAAAGGTCAACCAGACAGGTTTCTGCTCTGGGGGATTTATGAGAGAATATTCTTCCAAAATGTCTTATTCTTTGGGGTCACTGACTGTCAATCTTTTGGTATTACTGAAACATATAGAAGAGTACAAAGAAAATTTCTAAAATTCAAATAAAAATACAATTTTAATGCAAACAAAAATGTTGCTCTCACTATAGTTGTTTCTATGCACTGTGCATAGGTCTTAGACAGTCTTTGGTGAGAAATGAAAAACTATTGTTTTTGTTTGGAGAAATCTCAGACCCCAAGGATATTAGGAACCCATGTTTCTTATGTTTGAAAGTGAAAATAGCTTGAGGGTCAGGCACACGGACAGGTAGGATGAGCTTTATGAAGTGATGGGAAGCTATCGTAGTTTATGGACTGTTCCTCAAGGCTCATATCATTACCAGCCTGCCTGTGAGAAGAGTCTTTGAGCATAACAATTATTTCCCTTTGTGTTACTTCCGGGGTCGGGAAGGGCTTAGCACTTCCTTCCTAATTTGTATTTGATCACATCAAGACTAGCTTCAGTAGTCCATAAAATTAGAGCATGTCAGAACCAAGGGTTGCCTGAGAACTTATTGTTCATCCTCTGTTTCTACAGGTGAGGAAGCAAACTCAGATGCATCAAGTGATATATGAGATGACCTTTAGCTAATTTGAGACTAACCTCAGAGTATGAATGTGAGATCTTGATTCTCGGCTCAGCGATCTGTACATTTTAATGTGCTGCTGCAACTAACACACAAGCAGGAGCTGCCAGAGGTGAGAGGACATTGTCCTTGTCACAAAGTAGTGGCCCGTCCATCTAGTAAAATAGCTTCAGGGAGGTGATGATGATGAAAATGCTGCAAATATTGTCTGTGTTGCATTCAACTCCAAGGAACACAGTGAACATTTATACTGAGTACATGTAATAAGACACTATTGTAGAGGCTTAAATGAGAAAGCAAAAATGAAAAGAAATATGCACCCTGTCCTGTAATAGTTTCAGACTGGAAGCTGGAAGGGGAAATGCCATTTAATGCTTAGACAGGGGGGGACAGTGACATATATTCAGTATTAAATTATGCAGTGTGAATGATTAGGCACCGAACAATCTTAAAAATTCATGAGGAGGGGGCAAAAGGGATACTCACGATACAATGATCATGCTATAGAAGGAACTCTCGGGACACTGCGGAGATGGAATTTTACATGGAATTTGCATAGAGGCCGGACTTTGGCAAACAGAGAAAAAAAAAATTTCCTTTGATTAAAAAAAAAAATCACTAAATACCCTTTCTCTGTTACTTCCTATAGTTTCTGGATAATTGCATCCAGAAAGAGGTAGGTGCCATATACCGAGGAAACATGTAGAGAAGAGAAGAGGGCATGGTAACTCAGAGGTGTAGATTGGAGAGGAGATCCATACAGTTGATATTCAGGCAGGCAGAGCCATGAGCTCTTCACTGAGTGAGACAATACCAGAAATTCTGGTCGGGAAGAGATCCTTGGAGATGTTGGATTTGACTTCTCTTTTCACTACCAGCAAATAAAATCTCAAGGGCTCAGAACGGAGCAGTGGCAAGATGTGATTCTGACTTCAGAAATATTTCATCTGAACAGGGTCACATTATGAATTTCTTGAGTCCTAAGCACTTTAGCATCTATATGTGTCTTCCTCCATTCAGTATTCTTTTTTATTTATTTTTTAATTACTAAATTTATTTTAATTGTTAAATTTATTGAGGTGACATTGGTTGGTAAAAATTACAGAGGTTCCAGGTGTACAGTTCTACATTACACTGTCTATGTAAGGCAAAGTCAGTGCTCTTTCCATCAGCATATATTTGATGCCCCCTCCCTATCCCCCTCCCCCCTTACCCTCAGGTAACCACTAAACTATTGACTGTGTCCATTTTTATTTCATGACCACACTGGTATAAAAATGAACATATTGATAATATATAATGAATTCATTTTCTTTGACCTAAAAGTTTATTATTATTTTTAAATTCTGATTTCAAAAGAAATTAAACTATTTCCATTGGCCCCTAAAAGTAAAGTGAGTCAAAACATTTTGCCTCTGGGCCTAATGCATAAGTTGGCCCTAACTATAAAAGCAGCATTTCCATTGTTTAAAGGGGCAAGCCTGGAAACAGAGACCAAGGGAGAGTTTTGCTAGTGATCTAAATGGGAGTTATATCCAACAGTGACAAGTTGTAGTGCATGTAATGGAATGCATGCAAAAGCAAAAATGGTCTGAATTAATCTTTCACAAAGCACACAAAGAAAATAAAAATTTAATATATAAAAATAAGAATTCTGTTATTTTAATTAATGAAGCTAAGAAAGCTTTGCCAAAGTACTGTATATTGTCATTCAAATTAATCTGAGCTTTTTGATTTATGTTATGCCAACTATTTTTCATTATATAAGATATTATTATTTTTTATTTCTACTATTTAGACCTTTACTAATATATTGGTATGAGCATACAACCTTGTTCATTTATTAATTTCTGCATTATTCTAAGATGTACCTAAATCAAGGTCACCTACTTGACCTCCCAGGTGCTTTATCTGATTTGTTGGTGGTTCAGCACTATTGTCTAAGTTGGTTATTTCTTCTGCTCTCTAGTAAACTTCTTTGCCTGTCACTGTAGGAAGCTCTCTCCCTAGTTGATCTGGCTTCTTCCTTGTTCCCTGTAGAATGTATAAGTTTGTGTAAAAACCTCATAGTCCCTGGGCTTTGTAGCTTTTTTAATGGTGGTGGCCTGATGTGATGGTGACATGCTCATTTTGTTTGGGGAGCCTCTCTCCTCTCACATCACCAGAGGCATATCTTCTATCGACAGTTCTTCTTAAATCTCTTAAATCTTGACAGTGTGCCCTCAGATGAAATAATTCACTGCTCTCCTCTGCATTTCTTTTTTTAAACTCAATGCTACCTGTACCATAAACAAAAAGCAACTCAAAATGAATTAAATACTTGAGCAGAAGACCTTAATCTGAAGAATATTAGGAGAAAACAGAGAAAACACTTCTTGAAATTGGCCTCGGCAATTTTTTTTTTACATTGCCCCCAAAACATAGGAAGTCAAAGCAAAAACAGAAAAATTTGATTGAATAAAACTATAGAAGCTTCTGCATAGCAAAAGATATAATCAGTAGAGTGGAGAGAGAACTTATGAAATAGGAGAATGTATCTATAAACCATACATATGATAAGGGGTTGATAGTTAAAATATATAAGGAACTCAAACAACTCAATAGCAAAATAAATAAATGAACAACCCAATTTAAAAATGGGCAAAGGACCTGAATACATATATCTCAGGAGAAGGTTGAATGCCAAAATATGTTTATATCACTACTTATCAGGGAAATGCAATTCAAAACCACAATGAGAAATCAGCTCATGCCTATAGAATGGCATCAAAAGGACAAAAGATAGCCAGGATTGGTGAGAATGTGGAGAAAAGGGACCCCTCGTACACTGTTGCTACACCTGTTTAATGTAAATTGGTATAGCTATTATGTAAAATATACAAGTTAATAAAAAATTAAAAGCTGAACTACCATATAATCAAACACTACTACCTTGGATATATAGTCAAGAGAAAATAAAGTGAGATATAACACAGAAATCTGCATTTTCATATTCATTTTAGCAATATTCACAATAGCCAAGATGTGGAAACAATCTAAGTGCTTGTTGATGAATGAATGGAAAAAGAAAAGGTGGCACATACGTACAAAAAAGTACTGTTCTTTCTTAAAAACTAAGGAAATCCTGCCATTTGTGAGCACATTGGAGAACCTGGAGGGCATTGTGCTAATTGAAATAAGCCAGATGCAGAAAGACAAGCATTGCATGATCTCACTAATATGTGTATTTTAAAAAGCCAAACACATAAAAACAGAGTGCAAAATGGTAGCTACCAGGGGCTGAGTGGTAGGGAAAAATATGGGGAAATTTTGGTAAAAGTATACAACATTTCAGTTACATGCAGAATGAATAAGTTGCAGAGATTTAATGTACCTCATGGTGACTATAGTTAATTATACTGTGTTGTATAAATCAAATTTGCTAGTAGAGTAGAACTTACATGTTTTCCTTGTCTCATGCACATACACACACACACACACACAAAGATAACTATGTGAGATGCTGAATATGTTAATTAGCTTGATTGTGGTAATCATTTCAAAATGTATATGTATATCAAAACATCACATTGTAGAACTTAAATATATACCTTTTTCTTTGGTGTCAATTATACCTCAATAAAGCTGGGATGGGGGGTGAAAGCAGGTGAGCTGGAATTCAGTTCTAAAATAGAGCATGTGTACTCCCAAAATTAATTCAATGAAAAAGAATGAGATATTAGAAGTTATATTTATATGTCTTTACCTTACTATTTAAGATATTCCAGCATATGTTTTATGTAATAGTCTATTTGGAGAATAATATAGTACATGCCTATACTTGAAAATGAACAAATGTACATATTTTTGGGGAACCCACTAAATCTTTTCACTGATGCATAATTAAGAAGATGATGAGACTTGAGATTTAGGTGGATCATTACTTTTTCACTTCCTTCTTCACGAGTCCGGAAGCATTAACAATGTATTTGAGCTAAAGGAGTTTCTCATTGTCTCTTGCAAACACCATGGTCCTCCTCCCCCACCCCACACATACTTTTTATAACCTTTCTGTTGTGGCTCTTTATATTTTAAAGGTCCTACCACTGCTTCTTTTCCCTGTCTGTTCTAATAATAACCAACTTTCAGAGATGCTTTCAAAGATTCCCTCATCCACGCTTCATCCCCTGAACTTTCTAACCTCTAACTCAAACTATTCTTCTTCTCCTGGGCACTTAACCAAGAATTTGTGGGCACTTATCCGTTTTGCTCTCCACGAATCTTTGAATGTCATTCCAACTTGATTTCAAGCTCCTGAGGGCAATAGCTGTGTCTTTCATTTCCCAGAATCCCCTTTGGTGGTGATTACACAGGTGAGTCATGATAGCTATTGGAGATGACAGCAACATTGGAGTCACCAAGCTTCTGGGAACTGCAGTGAGGTTGGTGGTGGCCAGTGTTTTGCAAATCAGAGTAGAGTTTTCCCACAAGGAAAGGTATTCGACACAGATACTGACAGCAAAGATAGACTCTTGGTTAGGATGTAGGAATTGGGCATATGAGAAAGAACATAGATTTCATATAAAAGGAAGCAAGTTCAAATCCCAGCTCTGCTACTCATAAATTTTGGATCAGCCTTTTAAATCTTCCTGTTTCTTTTTTGTAAAACAGAAATAGGTCCAGGCATGCCATAAAGATTAGCTATGTAAGTAAATCCTCTAGTTAGCATTCAAATTGGACACACTGGTACCTCCTAGCTGTTTCTTAACCAGAGGGAAGCTCCAAACACTGATCGCTTGTCACCTCAGGGTCTTACATAGCCTCCCTGGTTCACGTTAGTGGACTGGCCATGCTTACTTAAGGTTCGTCAAAGATTTATGGCCCTGCCACATACAGACGAAGATTCTGCTCTTGGTTCTGCTTCAGCAGAAGCCCACCAAAGGGCTCTGAAGTGTCCCCTCAGCTCATCCACCTCCTTACCTCTCATCCCAAGGCCTCTCTCTCTCTTTGCTGCTTTTGCTGAGGACAGTTAATGAAGAGGAAGCCTCAGACCTGTGTGTCATTCTTCTTTGTTTTGTATTGTGTTCTGTTCTGCTTCATTTTTTCACTTACAAACAGCAGAGAGCCTAGGCTTTCTCCAGGCAACACGGAATGGGCAGGATTTAATTACTGCTGAAGGGCTGGTACCAAAGGTTATCCAACAATGTGCGATCTTATTTGGCACTGAACTTTGAAGCTGAGAATTATGGATTGGGGAACAAGATACAATGGTCGGCTGCTCTCCTAGAGCCGGGAATATAGAATTTAGAGGAAACTGGGTTAGAGCTGATGAGAACTCTCAGAGAGGTCAGGGAGAAACTAACTAGCCATCCATAAAGCTGTGGGAGCAGTTATTTGAAGGAAAAGGCCAAGGCTTCTCTTCTGCCTTTCTAAAAACTTCAAATAAAAATAGACAATTCTGCATTGACATAGATATGAAATGGGCAGCAATTGAGGGCATCAAACTCAGAAATGAAACTGAGATAACCTGTCATTGTACTGAGGAAAAACTGTGAAATTGGTAGCCACAGCCAGCCTGGGGAGATGGTGAACGAGGAAAGAATTTTTCTTTCAGACTTATCTAAAACCATGAGAGAAGTGGGATGACCAGGGAGTTAAGGAAGGAAAGGAAGTCGTGG
>PVKE010016477.1:0-31968 GCA_004027555.1 Craseonycteris thonglongyai | reverse complement strand
TCTCTCTATCTGTCAAAAAGTAAAATAGAAATAACTATGCACTGAAGACAAAAAGATAATTTCTCTCTATAAATGTGAAAAGATAAAAAACAAAAACAAAAAAAAACTACCTCATGGTGTACCAAATTATCAAAAAGTGAAATCCCAGTGCCCGGTATTACCCATTTTTGACCAATTCCTTATGTTGACCAAATTGTTTTCTCTAGTTTCACTTGGCTCTATTTTACTCCACCCCACCCCATCCTCCAGAATCTCCTCAAGTGTTTGCCCACCCCAAACTTTCCTCACTTTGAGTTTTTACAAACACCTTTTTCCCCTTAGAATTCCCCTAGTACCAACTTACCCTGTGTCTAAAGCTTCCTCTGACCCCTCTCTTCCAGGCCTTCCTTAGACATAAGCTCTGGAGCAGGTGTCCCCACCTCAGCCCCCCTCAAATTCATTCCTCCAGACCCTACCCTACAACTCTTGCTCTTCTCCTCTAAGACCCCTGCCTCGCATTTTCTCCTTAGGACTGCACCAGCAGACGGTTCTGAGTCCCTGTTGACTTCTCTAGGACTTTCTGCATCCTTCCTTGCATGGCTTTTCCTCTCCACATCCAAGAAACACCCCTTTTGTGCACATTTTCCATAAGGAGAAACCCAAGCCTGCTCCCTTGCTCCTCTGACAATTATGACAGCTGTTCCTCTCCAAAACCCGGGGAAGCCTCAGCCACTATTCTAGAACCCCCATCGAATCAGGCTCTGTCCTAGCTATGACCCCAGCCATCTCAACCTATACCACCTTACCTGTCCCCGCCAGTGTAATGAATTCCAGCGAAGCAGCGGTGACAAAATTTTTACCCAAGAGCCACTTGTCTCAGGTGATTATTCGCGACAACCTCAGTGCACAACGAATCTATGAGATGGAGGTAAAGTACTCACAAGCTTTTGTGTTACAGGGGTTATCTAGCTCAATGCCCACATTTTACATTAGGGAAACTGAGACTCCCTGTGAGTCAAGTTATTTATGGAATATTGGGTCCAGCTGGCACATTTTCCACCCCCACATCAGCACAGATGCCTCTCTTGCTATGAAGTAGTTTCTTCATCCTAACCTTCCTTCTGTTTTTTTGTAAGATAAAGGCTTCAGACAAGACCAAGAAGAAGATGAGCCACTTGTATGACCACCTGAAAAAAAAGTTCATGATGGACCAGCTTAGAAAGCTGGGGCGCTGGAAACAGGAATCTATGAACAACCAGAAGTACCTGGATAGCATCCGAGTGCACAAGATCACTCCATCTCACAGGAAAAGCCAGCCACCCTAGTCCAGGCAGATGATTGGCCCTGGAGTCATGACAACACTAGACCTACCCGAGAGGACATAGCTAACCAGCCCATACTATTGTAGAACAACAATAAACGGAGACCAGCAGACAGTGGAGCACAAAAACACTAGCAATTCTAGTAGTCCTTATCCTGTCCCATCCCCTCTCTTCCGGTGAAGGAGATCCTGATAGTCCCATAGCTGCCTGAGTGGAGGAGGCTGAATCGCGGCAGCTTTCGTGGTTAAGGCAAAGACCAACCTTTAGTACCCATGTGTCTGAGGTGAAATGTCAGGCCAGGTGCTCTAGGACAGCGGTATCTTAAGTGGGAAGAGCTTGGTAATGCCACTGCCTGGTAAGCAAATCAGGGTGGGGCGTCAGACAGACCTGGGTCAAGTGGTATTTCTGCCATCCATCTGCTGTGTGATTTTGTAATCTCTCTGAGCCTCTTTTTCCTTATCTGAGAGAATGGGAGAATAGTAAGGGAAACTGCCTCCAATAACTTAACATGAAGGGATGCTGGGCTAGCTCCGCAGGTTGAGCTCTTGCCTTGCAACCGCAAGGTCCAGGGATTGAATCCCAGCCCTGGCCCATTCAATCTATATGCTGAACTGCGGCACAACTGTAACCACTGGGATGGCAGTGAAGGTTCTCACCTCCCATGTGGGAGGCCCCCAGTTCAGTTCCTGCCCTGCGTGGCCCACATCCACCTGTGTCGAATGAAACTATGTCACAACTAATGATGTACAACTATGGAGACTGTACTGGGCCCTCCCCACTTTTCTCTCCCTCTCCCCCTCACCTCTCAATGAAACAAATCAAATAAATGTTAAAAAATAAAAACAAAAACTGACATGAAGATATGGCTTGCTTGGCCCAGGGTTGGCCATTTCCAATGGCTGTGATCATGATGGTTCCAGTTGGCATCCATCCTTGCCAGTCCCCACTCCTTGGTCTGCCTGCTGTTCCAACTAAACACTGACAGTCCCTCCATGTTGTGCCTTTAATAGGCCCCTTATCTAGAATTACACTTTAGCCCTTCTAGGGCTCTTGGGAAACTCATTCAGGGTTTATCTCAATGCCATTTCCCCTGCAAAGCTTCTCTGACCTGCTTCCTGCCTGTCCCTTACCTGCCCCTGCCTATGCCAGATGGGTTTCCCCTCCCTCTGAACTTGGAGTACCGATGGTGGCTTCACTCTGCCTTGTGATGGTTGGTTATTTGTCTCAACTCCTTATTAGATTGTACAATCTTTGAGAGCAGGGACCAAAGATCCTCCAAGATCCAATTTGGGCCTCTTCTGTGACACTTCCTCTCCTGGCCAGAAGTAGAAAGGGCACTCCTTCCTGTGCCCACACTTCTGTCTGCACCAAGCAAGTTGGCCATTTCTTGTTTGCTCCCTGTCTCCCTGACCACACTGAATGTCTTAATGGCCAGGACTCTGCCCCGTTTACTATGACAATGCCTAGTAAACAGGGTACTCAATTTTTTTTTTTTTTAAATAAAGACTGTCTTACTCTTTTTTGTATTGCAGCCTTGTCTGAAGGTCTCTGCATGTCATGCTGTGGCCCAAAGAACTGGGGGACCTCAAGAAGTGGAGTGGGTGGGAGATTGGTATGTCAACCTAAACCATTAACTCACCTCTGATTGTGTGGGCTTAGTCTTCCCATTTTTGCATTAAACAACCAAATGATGTTGCATTTAAGTAGAGAACAAGAAGTGATGCAATTCTGGATGGAAAAAGATTAAAGGGAAGGAAAATCAATGAAGGAAGAATGGAGGGGTGTTGGATCAGAAGATATCATTTGAGAAAACGAATCTTGAACCTTAAGGAAGGGTTTAGAGATTCTTTAGTCCTGTGAATACATGCCCATACCCACACACAGGACCTATTTAAATGCAATCTTACCTGGAAGCCCATTCAAGTAATCAAAATCATGGACATATTAATGTTTATTGAGCACTCATGTGCCAGGAACAAGGCTTATCTCTTTTCAAACATGATTTTTTTTTTTTAAGATTTGTTTTATTGTTTTTGACAGAGACAGAGACATAGTGAAGGGGGAGAGCCCAGAGCAGTCTCCATAGTTGTACGTCATCAGTTTTCGACATGGTTTTGTTTCACACGGGTGGGTGGGGGCCACATAGGGCAGGAACTGGGCTGGGGGCCTCCTGCATGGGAAGCACACCACAGTTCAGCATATGGGTTCGCATGGGCTGGGGCCAGGATTCCATCCTTGGTCCCTGGGTCTGCAAAGTGACCCAGCTTCCCTAAACATGATTCTTTGAATCCTCCCAACAACAAAGTAGGTAATTTTATTAGACTTGTTATATAGATGAGAAATTGAAACTCTGACCTTCCTAAGGTTGTGCAGCTAATAAGTAACAAAGACTACAAGCCTGTCTCAAAACACCTTCTCCTAACAACCATGTGATAACTCCCTATTTTTATCATCTAGTTAGAAGTGTAGGGCCCAGAACCTGGAGCCCTTTGGAACATAATTTCACAGATGGTGTCGTGCAAACCTCAGATATAATGTCAATTACCTGAGGTCAGCTATTTAACAGCTAAACCAGGCATGTCCAGCCTGCAGCCCAGGTTGGTTTTGAATGTGGCCCAACACAGATTCTTAAAACATTATGAGATGTGACCTTTCTTTCTTTCTTTCTTTCTTTTTCTTTCTTTCTTTCTTTCTTTCTTTCTTTCTTTCTTTCTTTCTTTCTTTCTTTCTTTCTTTCCTTTCTTTCTTTCTTTCTTTCTTTCTTTCTTTCTTTCTTTCTTTCTTCTTTCTTTTTCTTTCTTTTCCTCTCCTCTCCTCTCCCCTCCCCTCCCCTCCTCTCTCCTTCCCTCCCCTCCCCTCTCCTCTCCTCTTCTCTCCTCTCCTCTTTTTAATACATCAGCTATTGTTAGTGTTAGTGTTTTCTATGTATGATCCAGGACAATTCTTCTTCCAGTGTGGCCCAGGGAAGTAAAAAAGTTGGACACTACTGAGCTAGACTAAAACCAAGTTCGCTCTTCCACCAGGTGGCTAAGAACTTGTCACCCATTCTGGAATGGATAGGCTGTTAAGGAGAGTTAGGCTGGGTTAGGGAGATATGGGCAAGGAAGATGTTCACCCAGGAAGTTGAAGAACAGGACACAGGAGTCCTAACCACTGAGCATTAGCTGTGAACAGATATTCTCAGTTTTGCCTTCAGGTAATCTTTGTGGAATATTCTTTGTGTTTGAAGAACTGTGCTGATGGCAGGAGACAGATGAATGATACCCTTTTAAAGGGATCAAGTGTTTTTGAGCATACTCTTAATTCTTGCTGAAAATACATTTTATTCCCTCCTCCCCATCACCAAATGTACATCACTACTTTAGAGTACTTAGAAAAATTTTCCTGTTTAAAAAATTTGCTGGGTACACAGTGAGCCTTGTTTCTTTCATCTCAAGAATTTCTCCATGACATGGAACAAAAGGAGGAAACTTCTATTTACTGAGCACCTGTTATGCAAAGTATTTTATATCTTACCTCATTCAGTCCTTGCAACTACACTTGTCAGTTATCAAGCCCATTTTGTAGGTGAGAAAACCAAGGCACAGAGAAGCTCCGCAACTTGCTCAGAGTCACTAGAGTTGAACCAGCTGCCTGGTGATCCTCAGCGTCACCGTGAGCACCTAGCTCAATTTCAGCCTCTGTTGGCCACAGAAACTGTTCTATGAGGGATGCCCATGTGGGCTTCCTGGGCCCTGACTTCCTTCTTAGGCTACTGCTGTTGACCTCAGTGGTCAGTGACAGGGCAGGAAGGAAGTCTTGGATGAGGATTCATTCTTCTTTGGAAAGTCCTACCTCCAGTCTGTCAGGCAGAGACAGCGGCTTCAGAACCCCAGCAGGTGAATGTGAAGTAGTCTGCCAAGGGGCAAGGCAGCTATAATTATAGGGGCAGCTTGTCAGGGAGCAGGGGGAGGCAGGTAGCTGCTCCAGTTGCAGCTAAGAGTGATCCCAGAGTTGTTACATATTTGTCCATCCATCCATCCATCCATCCACTCACCTACTCATATGTTCATGTGGCCCTTCAGCACAGAATCAGAACATGAAGGTAGAGGAATTGGTTTTCTTGTTTGCTCTTACTTTTCTGATCTGTGTGGGTGGAAGTGAGGGGGACCTGAGGACAGGGGTGCCTCTGACCTTGGACAAGTTATAGCCCCACTCTGAGAGTTTGGGGAGCTGAAAAAAGCTTAGAGCTGCTCTATGCAGGTCACCTCTCCCATTTTACCATTGAGTAACTGAGGCAGAAAGAGGGGAGTTGACTTTCCAAGGTCAGATAAGGAATTATTAGTGGTGGGGCTGGGACTGAATCCAGGGCACTGCCACTCATTTGTAAAGTGGGGATGGGAATCCTGGCTCTCCTCTCCTCCCAGGATTGTAGAGAGGACCCCATGAAGTAAGTGGTGGGGCAGCTCTTTGAGAAGTGAGGTCACCAGGTCAGAACACTAGAGGTGCAGCCCAGGCCCTGGGTGGCTGGGCCGGGACAGACCCCACAGTGACCACAAGGGGTCAGCAGACACTTCTGTGCTTAGCTAGGATCTGCTGGGAGGCACTTGCTGTGTGAGGGAGGCTGTCATTTTACTCCTGGAGACCCCTGACACAAATAAGAGGTGGGAACACAATTAATCCCAACCCCTTGTTGATGAGAGAAGTGTTACTCCGGGTATTACAATTCAGAGCCTGGTCCAGCTGCTGACTTTGGAACTCTGCAGGGCTGAGGAGGCAGAGCCAGGCGGCACAAACCTTGGACAGGGACCCCTGCCCTCTGCCTCCCAGCCCCCAGGAACTTTTCTCAGGGTTTCAGCTCTTCTCTCTGTAGCTGGGCCAGGTGCTGGTGGCTGTGTCACAGAGCTTTGCACACATAATGCTCCATAAATATCTACTGAGTGGATGCTAGCATCTCCTGATCTGAGCAAAGCCAGAAAAACCCAACCTTATACTACTGATAACTTAGGGTGTTTGCTTCATTAATGTATCACTTGGCAAAATGATTCCTGCTGGGATTCCTTCAGCCAATCTGCTCATTTGGAAGGATTTCAAGGTTTCTTTCATCAAGTCGCTGTCCTTCAAGTACACATCCCCGGGTTACTGGGTTCAGTTACTGGAACACCCTCACTCAGAAGTTCTGTGTGACAGTCTCTCAACATTGTCCCTGTAGCTCACCAGTGCTCACTTTCCACTTCATTCAGTAGGTGTTTATTGAACTCCTTGTGTGGACCAGCCACCCTGTAGCAGAGAATCATCCGTGAACAAACCTGACTCAAATCCTCTGATCTCATGGAGCTTACACTGGAGCAGTCCTTAGGGGAAAACAATGAATCAGATGAAAACCCTGGCTGTTGGTGGCTTATGCCTCCTTTGGGCTCTACAAAGAGAAACTTTTTGTGCCACATTTGCCTCGTTCAGCCTTTTGGCCACTGGAAATGCTGCCCACAGCCTTTAAGGGTTACATGTACCCTCATCCTTCACTTCTGCAGTGCAATTTTATTTGATATGTATGGGCCCTGCAACCAGATGGCTGAGTCAGAATCTCAGCTCTGCCTCTCAAGGCAAGTCATTTTATTCCCTCTATGCTTTACCTTCCTCATCTGAAAGCCAAAAATAACTGTAGTACCTACTTCGTAGGCTTGTTCTGAGATTTGCATGTTGAATAAAGGGCATTCTTCATGGTATGGTGTCTACCTAGTTCCCTGTTCCATCTCCTGCTCTATTCTTTCAAATATGCCAAGCACTTGTCGTTTCCCAGACAAGACATTCTCTCTTGAGTTGAGACTTTGTGCATACTGGTTCCTTTGCCTTGAATGCTCTTCTACCCCTTGTCCTCCTGACTCAGTGTAAACCATGCCCTTTCTGTGACACCTTTTTCACCCACTCTGATAGAAGGTCCTGTCATCAATTTATTGCAGCAGCCAAAACATATCATTAAGCACTTGTTTACTATTAATAAATAGTTGGCTTCCCTCCTGGGGGTGGAGGCAGGGGAGGGGGGTGCAAACACATTTAGCACAAACATAGCAGGCACTGAACTTCTCCTGTTGTCGTGGCTGTTTTCCAAGCCTATTAAACTTGGTCTCATCTCTTTCTTCTCTGGCGTCTGCTTAATTCATTTCACCAATATTTACTGAGCACCTACTGTGTCAATTGTGCTTTGCATATGTGCTTTTATTACAACCTGCGAAATAGGGATCATTATCCTTATTGTACGTACAAGAAAGAGGAAGCTCAGTATGGTGGTTGAAGGTCCCACAGTTAGAAGTGTGGCTGGGTTGGGATTTCCTCAGGGGGTCTGACTTCAAAATCCCAAGATTTTCCTTCTACATCAATTGGCTATCAAAAATGCCTGAATGCATTCAAATGTGTTCTCCTGGCTTTCACATCAGACATACTGACTCAGAATCCTAGGAAGATGGGAATGGAAAATTAAAGTTCTAATACTTATAAGTTTCCCTACAGTGATTTTAAGCAATTATTTTTTTAATAATTCAAAGGTTCAAAAGATATGTGAAAAGCAAGCCCCCCACTCCATCCTCCAGTTGCCCAGTTCTCCTCTAGCCATTGCTCCTGGAGGCAATCACTTTTCCTTGGGGTGACTCAGCACACTGAAGTTTGAGGACCACCTTTACACCTATGGGATAGACCAGGAGGCTGATCTCCGAACTCCAGAGACCAAAGCAAAACTGCAGGTAAAATCATCATTCAGGGACAGGTGGCCAGGAATAAACCATGGTTAAGGGGAAGGTAAGGCACGTGGGATGAGCAGAGGGTAGCATGCCCAGAGGTCTAGAGCTGGAAGGGTCTGGGCAGAAGCCCAACATCCAACCTCAGTGGTTCCGATTATTTGTGGTAACTGTCCTTTTAGGACAGATTCTTTAAAATTAGTGATGTTTAACCTTTCTGGGATCACAGGCTCTTTTGGGAATCCCATGAAAACTATGGACCTTCTCCTTAGGGACGTAAAACTCCGCAGACTTGGTCACAATCAAGATTACCCAGGGTCCAAGTTAAGAATCCGCTTTTAGACAAAAACTCTCTAGATTCGTTTACAGAAAGCCTGACGTATGTCTCCACATAAAGCGAAGTGTTCTGGCATGAACCAAGGACCTGTTGGCCCAGGAGATGGAGGGGGCAGCGGTTTTGGGCCACCGAACCTGGTTGCCGGGGGTAAGGACCCATAGACAGGTAATGGCTGCTGTGGACGGCGGGGAGAGGGGGGCACGCCCCCTCCGCTTTCGGGCGCATTTATTGGTTTCTGGGCGCGGCACCTGTTCCCCGCCTACCCCTCACGCCCGTTTTCCTGGGTTTCGGGGAGCGAATCCACCCCGGAAAGGGGAGCGCCGGCGCAGGGCCCCACGGGCAGAGGCTGCGCTGGGAGCTGGAAGCCGGCGGGCTCGCATTCATCATTGTTCCCCGGCGCCTGGCACGGCCTGAGGCGCAGGCTAGGATGGTGGCCTGAATCGCGCCGTGCCCTCCGCGACGCCTGCCCACCGCGCTCTGGCCCCACAGGTGTTCCCAGGGAAGTGCCAGACCCCGAGCCGGGCGCTGGCGACGCCAGAGAAGGACCGCGGCCCAAGTCAGGGTCACGGCCACGGCCACGGCCAGGCGGCGCGGGGCGCTCGGGGTCGCCGCAGAGGGCCGTGCGCGCGCCCCCGCCTCGCGCCGCGCGCCCGTGCCGCCCCCGGCCCCGCCCCCGGCCGCGCCCCCGGCCCCGGCCCCGCCCCCGGCCGCCGCGCGCTGGCCCCTCCCCCCGGCCCGGCCGCGCTCGGGTCGCCCGGCTCTATGGGGAAAGCGGCCGCTCTGTGCCGAGGCAGCGGCTGCGGCGGCCGCTCCCGCGGACTCTCGTCGCTGTTCACGGTTGTCCCTTGCCTGTCGTGCCACACGGCGGCTCCGGGCATGAGCGTTTCCCCTCCTGGCTCCGGATCGGAGCCCAAGCCTCAGCCAGTGCCGGAGCCGGAGCGGGAGCGGGTGTCCGAACAGGTGTCGGAGCCCGTTTCTGAGCCAGTGCCAAGACCGGAGCCCGAGTCCGAGAAGACATCTGCGCCCAGGCCAGGGTCCGGACTGGAATCTGAACTGCTGCTGGGGTTGGGGACCGGGTCAGGGTCCTGGCTAGAGTTTGGCTCAAGTGTAGGGGCTGGGCCCTTCACCAAGGCCTCACCTGAACAGCCACCAGCTCTGGGGCCGGTAGTGGGGAGTGTGCCCTGGACCAAACTCGAGTCAGGGTCACAGCCGGTGTCAAAGCCCCCACCTCTTCTGCGA
This sequence comes from Craseonycteris thonglongyai, assembly GCA_004027555.1. Taxonomy (NCBI): domain Eukaryota; kingdom Metazoa; phylum Chordata; class Mammalia; order Chiroptera; family Craseonycteridae; genus Craseonycteris; species Craseonycteris thonglongyai. The sequence goes on along the minus strand of PVKE010016477.1, from coordinate 22,381 downwards.
CCGGGACAGGTGAGGATGTCTTTAGGGAATCCAGTGTCAGGGACTGGCATGACCTCCACTTCCCCAGTGGTCTTGCCTCTGGACAGCTTCAAGGGCTGGCTACTCAAGTGGACCAACTACCTGAAGGGCTACCAGCGCCGCTGGTTCGTGCTCAGCAACGGCCTGCTGTCTTACTACAGGTATGGAAGCGCCAAGGCAGGACATCCGAGTTTGGAGGGTGGTGATGCTGCAGTGATTTTGACAGAGGGATCAGGGGTGGAGAACACCACTACTAGCCTAGGGATGGTCGGGAACATGCACTCTAGCAGAAGTAGTGCCTTTAGCCAACCTCGCAGGGCTGAGAGCCCTGACCTCTGGCAGGGAGCCCCCTGTGGACATGACCTCTGGCAAGCCTGGGATTAGGGTGTGAGCAGGAAGGTGGAGTGAGGGAGTGATCTGGTCTTGGTAGTTGTGAGACCTGGGGCAGTTAGCTCAAGTCAGTCCCCAAAAGTCCTTGATTCAGGAGCTTTTTGGTTCAGGAGCTAAGATCTTTGTATTAGGGATTGAGGGGGGGGTAGTAACCTTGTTCAGTCCTTGGGACCCATTCAAGGACTGCCTGCTCCCTCCTCAGTTACTCATTCTATTTCTACCTTTCCTGATGCCTACTGGTTGCCAGGCCTTGGGCTAGGCACAGCAGGCTCACAGGTGTATCAGACACAGCCCCTGACCTTCTGGAGTCCACCATGGCATTCTGTGGAGACCAGGAAGCGTCCCACTATGGCCTTTCTTATTCCAGAAGCAGCATGGTATTCAATATTAAAGTCCAACAGTGGGATATCTAATATCTAACAGTCTGTCCACTGAAAAGAGAAAGATATGAAGTCTTTCTCTCCTTTCTTTCTTTTTTCTCTCCTTTCTTATTGGCTATTGCCTTAGTATGTTTTCTGGCAATGGTTGGCTTAAACTTTGAAATCTCAGCTCACTGTATGTACGATTGGTCCCCAAACCTGAACAAGTATCAGAGTTACCTGCAGGGCTTGTTGAAACACAAAGTGCTGGCCTTCCACCCCTGCTGAGTTTCTGACACAGTGGTTCCAGGAGGGGCCTGAGTTTTGGCATTTCTAAGTTCCCAGATGCTGCTGCTCCTGGGAAGCACTGTTCCATTGTCCTTGCAAATAGGAGGGCCCTTGCCTTGCTGTTGGGTCATTTCACTCAGCTAGGCAGTATCCCTTGAGGTCACTCATCATATAGACTTCGAGTATATGGTTCTCTCTAACCTTTTTGGAATAAAGCTTCTAGAAGATGATTGAGTCTGTGGTACCCCTGAGAATTTGGATCATCAGTGATTTGCTATAAATAAATGTCACTCTGTTTCCTTTTTAAAGATTTATATTATTGTTTGTGAGGTGTTGTGTGTGTGTTGGGGGGTGGGGCAGAGCAATCTCCATAGTTGTTCATCATCAGTTGTAACATAGTTTCATTCCACACAGGTGGATGTGGGCTCCTGGGGACCTCTGTCATGGGAGGTGAGAATCTTCCCTCCATCTGATGGTTACCAGTTGCACCACAGTTTAGCATATGGGTCCGCATGGGGCGGGGCCAGGATTTGATTCCTGGACCTCACAGTTGCAAGCCAAGCTATAAACCTGCTGAGCTATCCTGGCATCCCCTGTTTTCTTAAAGACAAGGAATGTAACTCATAGGGCATGTTGGCTGTGGATCACATACCCTGTTTTATGTTGCATTCGTTTATTTAATCCTCACAGCCACAGGGTGGGTTATCCAAGGCTCCATCTGTGCCCAGTGCCAAGCATGTGTGTTATCTCCTCCCACCCTCCCCAGATCTCTAGCTCTCAGTAGCTGTCCAAGTGTGTGGTTGGAATATAGACAAGATGCAGGTGCTTGTAAGCTGAAAACAGTGAAAAATTTTTTATTCATGATCTCCTTTCCTTTGGGGCCAGGTAGAGTCAGGTTTACCTGCCAGGACTCCAGGATTGTTCTGTTGTATAAATGAGGAGTTCTGAGTTTTGATGGGGAGAACAGGTAGTGGAGAGAGATTCTGATATAGGCCTTTGCCCTCCAAAGTCTGTGTATGTCCTAATGTCCACTCATCCTTGAGTCCAGCATTTCTGAGTTATCTGTATTTTACTAGGTACGATTAACCTGGAGGACTCAAGGTAATGTTTACAAATCCAGGGTCCCACAGTGGCAAGAAAGCCTAGTTCTAATGGAAGTAAAATCCAACTTCATGTATTTTTGTTTGATTTTAATTGGAACAGCAAAGATGTCCCATCTTCTTTTCTTAAAATAACCAATATAGACATATCTCATTTTATTGTGCTTCATTTTATTGTGTTTCACAAATGTTGCATTTTTTACAAATTGAAGGCAAGATCCTCCACCAGCAAAAAGATTATAGCTCATTGTATTGTGATACTTGCTTTATTGGGGTGGTCTGGAACCAAATCTGCATTATCTCTGAGGTATGCCTGTATAGACAGTCGGCATTTCAAAGTAATCTTAAATATGCAGATTCTCTGGGTAACTAAGAAAAATTCTTACTGCTTGCTGATAAGGTTCTGGGGACCAGTACCGGTTTTGGGGGAGAAGGGTATGGGAACAAATTTCTTGTGTGTGTGCTTACACAGTTCAGCTCTACAGTTTCCGTTTGGGGCCTTTCTATTAGGTTCTAAGTGGGGCAGAATTATGGCTTGACTTGCCTGTGTGTAAGTGAGTGATTCCTGACATTTGTACAGCTTTGTTCTCTCTATTAGTCCCAGGTGAGGCCGATCTGGAAGATGTCCTCATTTCCATTTTATGAGAAGAGAAATTAAAGCCGAATGAGTGAGTTTCAGCATCTTTCTCAGAGGCGTCCAGCTTGCAGGCTGTGCCTAAATGCCACTGGAAATGAGTAGGTCTCCTTGTACAGAAAAGAACTCTGAGGCGTAGCCAAAATTGCCACTTCTTCCATGCACTCCAGTTCTGCCTTCTTGAAGACGCCGTACTGTGTCTCCACCCCTGCCTCTCAGCACTTCAGGTGTTTGACGCGACTCTCCTGTCCCTATTTCTGATCTGAGTTCTGGCTTCTAGACCAGCCATGGCCCTCCTGCCGGCTGGTGTCAGGGCCTGAGCACCCTCTAGGCCTGTCGCTCATTAATTCTGACAGCAGCAGGGTGGGTTATCCAAGGCTCCATCTGTGCCCAGTGCCAAGCATGTGTGTTATCTCCTCCCACCCTCCCCGGATCTCTAGCTCTCAGTAGCTGTCCAAGTGTGTGTGGTTGGAATATAGACAAGATGCAGGTGCTTGTAAGCTGAAAACAGTGAAAATTTTTTTATTCATGATCTCCTTTCCTTTGGGGCCAGGTGGAGTCAGGTTTACCTGCCAGAGTAATGTTGCTGGTAGAGAAGGAATCAGAGCCATTTTCTGTCACTAGCTTCTCTTTTGGAAAGAGTTCTAATTTTTTTATTTTTTTTATTTTTAAGTGAAGCCTTGTGTGTGGAGTAAATGTGGGCACATGTTTCTTGTGCTACCTTCCCATCCCATCCTCTTACCTGCCCCCCTCCATGACAACCACTATCCCAAATCCTGGTCACCACCCCCTTTCTTTCCTTTTTACTAACTTTTAGCTCATCTACATACAATTAAAACACCCATATATTTTTTTATTTCAACCATTTTTAACTTTATAAAAAAGAATATTGTATAGTATATGATTTATTGGGACTTATTTCGATGGCTTTATATCAGTCCAGGATGTGAGTGTACCACTTGCTATTTATGCATTTTCCTTCTGATGGGTGACTAGGAAAATTCTTGGACACATATAGGGATTTCACTTGGGCAAAATTGCTGAGATTTAGAGAATATGCATAGGTATTCACCTTATATAATGCCAAACTGTTTTCCAAAGTAGTTGTATCAATTTATACTCCCACTGGCAATTAATAAGAGATTTTTGTGGATCTGTGCAAAACTTGGTATTGTCAGCATTGATTTTGCCAATTAAATGGATATACTGTGGCATCTCACAGTCTTGACCTGCATTTCAATTCCTGTTGTTTTTACCTGAACAGAGAATCAGTGGAGGCTTGGATTAGAATTTCTCCATTAAGTGTGGCTTCCTCTGGCACTCCCATCCTCGATTTTACTTGAAAAGCTCATTTGATCACGTAAGCTTATTCTAATGGAGAAAGTACATAGTGCCAACAGCTGGGCTTAGTAACATTCATGTGTTATCAGGAATAAAAAATATTCTGTGTAAATATTGTCAGATATAGAAAGAATTTCTGGGAGGTATGGGTAACTGTTGGCAGGTTATTACTTCTTCCCAACAATGTGGTAGGAACATAAATAAATACAGGAGATGAGGTTCTTGTTCCATTATTTGGCATTCTTAGTCCCATGTCTATTCAAATACCAATAAGGAGATGCAGTTTTGTGCTCAGGGTTTTGTTGTTATTGTTGTTAGTTCCCATTTGAAAAATTTTATCCCCAGTTCTCTTCTCTTAGGGAACATGTAATTACATAAAATTAGGGGAAAATTCATAAATGATGTAGAATTTTCAAAGATACCGGCTTCAGCAAGTTCTAATGGAGAGAGTGTGCCAAACATAAGCTTCACCCATATTAATGACAACATTGATTTGGTTAAGCAAAAATCTGTATTCTTGTACCAGTTGCCTGTTTGGTGCCATTATAAATGACATTTGTTTCCCAGGAAACAATTTCAAGCAGAAGCATTTGTTTTTATTTATTGTTCAGACTGATCTATGGGTAAGAATGGCTAAGCTAGTTAGCAAAGAAGGCTTCAAAGAAATTAGCCTGGGTCGGTAAGAAAGAAGGCTGCCGTGAAGTGAACATATATTTTGAAAGTCCTCTGGCTGAGGAAGACCACTGAACATTTGGTGAGCTGGGCCCATTTAGGGTTGGTGGTCAGGTAACAAGATGTCACGCCAAGACACCTTTGCCTCTGGAATGGATCATGTACTCATTTCTCCAACGAGACCAACTCTCAAAGGTGAACTCTCATGGAGTCTGGGTGACAGGAAATAATGTTTTAGAAATAATGTTTGTTTAGAAGATAATACTTGAAGGATGGAGGTTTAAAAGACTGTTGGGTTACAAAATGTCCCTGAAAATACGCAGTTGGGAGTGCAATGGCAGGTGAAGCCATTGGTGTCTACCCTAGAAGGTAGCCTTATTATATTGGATTCAGTGTTAACTTGAAATGTCACCCAGTGTTAGGAGGCTGAAAAGGACTGCACAGGTTGATAGTGTGTAAACATTTGTTTGAAGTATATTTTCTTAGCACTTAGCTCAAGGATGTTGCAAAGAGGTCACAAGCAGACTGGCAGCACATTTTGGAGGAGCACAATGCACACCACTGTTCTTAGCGAGGTCTAGTGACAGGAATTGTAATCTCCCCCTGAAACCTGCTCCTCCTGCTAGCTTCTCTCTGTCTATGAATAGCTAAAACTTCTGAGTCATGCTTGCTGCCTCCTCCCTCCCTCATCCCACCTCTGATGGAGTTGCCACGCCCTGCCTGCCCTTCCCCTCCATTCTTTCCTCTCCATTGCTAGCACCACATGGAGGTTCTGGTCTGCCTTCTGCTGACCTGGTGTCCCAGCTGCCAGCTTCTTCCCCACCATGGGGCTTGCTCCCCACCCCGATGGCCCTGGAGCTGCCTTGTCTTCTTTGGGATTTTCTTTCGATAGTTCCATGCCCTGTGTTAGCATTTCCTTGTCTTGGATTTATCCCATTTGAAATCCCCCCAGTGGCCCCTGACTGATCTAAGGACCACTGGGAGTTTTCTGGGACTGCATGTGGGCATCTCTGGAGACAGCTTTGTGCCAAAGGGACACCACAGCCAAGTGAGGCAGCATCTCTGTATTGCACGTAGAGCTTTGCCACTGAAACACTTTTCAGTAGCTTGGTTAGTCTGAATGGGTGAGTGAGTGAATGAAAGAGAATTTGCCTGTGATTTTAAGGGATTTCAGAGAGCCAAGTATGTTGGTACAGTTTGGAACTTTTCTTTGTTTTCAGTTTCAAAAATTGTTTGCTGAAATAAGATGAGGAAGATAAATTGGAGATGTCTGGAGTAGGGCAGAAGTGCCACAAAAGTGACAATTAGGAAATAAAGTCAATTGGATGTTTAATGTTGACAGGTTTAAATATGTTGAAATAGCCTCTTCAATGAACCGGTAACCTATATCTGTGGTCCTCACTTGTATTTGCATAGGGTTGCAAGAGTTTGTGCATGTTGTCTGTATATACCGAGGATGATTTGTCACTTTGTAAAGTGTGGCAGTGGCTGAAGGAATGGGGACTAGAGGTAAAGCTCTTAAAAGGTCTTTTCACAGTCTCGTAGCTCTTTAAATGAGTTTTGTGAGCACCTGATGGTGTTTGCCTTGTATGTGTTACATATTCAGGACCCTGTGGGAAGTGGGCCACGGGTAAGAGGAGAGGCCTCTACCCTGTGGTAATCCAGTGGAATAATAGGCCCTCACATCTGTGGAGTTCTCTGCAGGTGTTAGAGTGATTTCCATTTTGCAGTTTTGGTGAGTAGTGTCTTCCATATTTTCCTGTTAAATGGAGGAAGATGTGGGAGTTCATGGGCAGTACCAGGAGTCAAGCAGCCTGCTGACTCAGCCTGTGACAGGTGTCTACCCACCTCACATTGTGCAGACTCCTAGCCAGGTCCCTGTGTTGAGGTCTCCAAGACCAAACCCAGGCTCGATGGCCACCAGGAGGACTCCCAGGACTCACCGTCCAGTTGTGCCGACAGCTGTGCTTTAGGACAGCAAAGCACAATCAGTGAAGGGAGAGGGGCTTGGGGGAAAGTCTTGGGAAACCAGGTGCTGGCTTCCAAGGGTCCCTTCCCAGTGTACTCACACAGGAGATGCTCATTCCTCCAGCAACATGTTGCGACAATGCATGTGAAATGTTGCCCACCAGTCATGCCCGTTAGAGCATTAGTGCCCAGGGTTTTCAATGGGGGCTGGGCACATGGGTACCTTCTGCCTGGCACATTCCCAAAGTCCAGGCTCCCAGAAGGAAAGCAGGTGCTCAGCATAGACCACATGCTTTGTACAGGCAGTTAGTTGCAGTCAGCCACCCTTACCAGTTAGGGAAGAGGGGGGGTCCCCAAATCCAGACTCCTAGGTGCCAGCCAAGGGCCAACCTTGGACACACCTTTCAAAGGATGAGCTGTCTCTGGCCTGCTGTTAATTCTTTTCTACATGTGTCTGACCTCCTTCCTCCTTGAAGACTTCAGTCGTGTCAGCTAGGGGTAAGGGCTGACACTCTCTGGTTCAGGGAGACTGAATGCTTACAGTTGGTTTTGAGTGGCAGAATGGCCTCTTATTTCCTATCAGAGGAAATCCATGCCAGTCTTGCAGGGTGTCTTAACACAAGACAGGGTCTGCTGCTCTATGTGCTGAGGGCCTTCTTTATGGAGCCTCTGGCCATGTGTTTGCTCTTTATTGCTTCGTAGACCCTTTTCTGATCTACACCTTCTCCAAAGCCTTTGGTGGCTCACTTTATGCTTGTAACTGGGAGACACTTGCTACATGGACCTCCTTCCTCCGCAGGTACTTTTATGCCTTTGGTAGAATGTCTGTTGTGAGTCCTCCAGTTGCTACTGACCCTTGGACCTTCTTCAGGGAGGGTCTGTTAATCCAGGATTAGAGCCTGATGGGCACTCTGGAACATGTGACAGTGCGCACACATCAGCTTTGATTGAATTTTTTATTGAGGGCCAACAATATATAAGGCAGTGTGGGAGACAGACATGTGTACCATCATTAAACCACGGGGGTAGGAGGAGTGGGAGGAGGGAAGTCTGTACCCATCCTGGACAATTAGTAAGAGGCCAGCAGGTCTGGCTCAGCTCTGTGGGGAAGCTCCCAGGGAGTTGGGTATTCAGGCATTCCAGGCATTCAGCTTTCCTGCCTCCTATAGTCTTCCAGGATGTAGTTAGCAAAAATTACGTCAGAGAAAGAGACTGGTGAAAAGGTGTGACGTTCCTTAAACCAAGATTAATATCTGCTTATCCCAAGGGGGAAAGGAGTAAATGGGCCTGTTTGCTAGACACTGGATACTGACATGTGGGGAAGAGGAGATGGTAAGAAACACCCTGAACCAAATTGAAATTGGCAGCTTGATTGTGGTGAATCACATACTGAGTGTCGCCACACAGAGGTGGCTTTAATCATACACGTGAAGCAGTGAGTTCTGGGGTCATGCTGGGTGCTGTACGCTTCTTTCTTTCATGTGCGACTGCATGCGTCTGTTTTCATTTTTAAGAGTTCTCAGAGTTCTGCTCACTTAGCTTCACTCCTCTTGACACCTTATCACATGCTCAACCACAGCTCTGTGCATTTAGTACTGACTTAACAATCTTGACTCATACCATTTGATCTGTCTACATTGCTGGGCCATTGCCTAAAGCAAGCAGAGGGCAGATGGCATGACTTGAGTTGCATAGGAAACTGCCAGCTTGTGTTGTTCTTTGAAGCAGGAATAGGTGCTGCTTCCCAAAATATAGTGTGTGACTTCCCTGGGCTCACCACTCTGCCCTTCGTAGCTAGGTACCCCTCCCCTCTCCATTTCCCCTATCTCCCTCCTTCCCTTGGCCTTGACCCTTCTTCTACCCAACTGGCCTTTTCTTCCTCTGCAAACCACGTGCCTTTCATTCTCCCCTCCAGATCTCTGCACCTGCCATCCCCTCACCCAGGAGAACCCTCATCACTGCTGCAGACGCCCTAGTAGAGCAGCCTTAATTCTAGTCACCTCCACATGGACCTGCCTGGATTCCTTTGCAATGAGCTGGGCTTACAGAACCACCCTTCCTTTGATGCCCTTGTGTGGATTATGCCATTTGGCCATGCACCCCTATTAGCTGGGTGTTGGTCCATCTCCCTCCATTAGACTAACACCTCCCTTCTCCCCACCAGAGCATGGAGCCATGTCTTCTCACTGTAGTGTCCCCTGGGGTACTGGACAAAGTACCTTGTACTTAGTTCAGTGAATGTTTTTTTAAATAGAAGATATACTTTGTAATTTTAATCTTTTTGACTTTTATAAAGACCCAGTATGCAGCCTGGACTATTGCAGTAGCAACATGGTCCAGATTTTCAGTGACTTTTCTGAGGCTTGCTGTGAGCCAAGGATATGTGCTGGTATTGAGAGCTCATTGTGTTCATTTGTATTTAAAACTCTTTGTTACAAGGACTTTTAAACATATACGAGTAAACAATAATACAACGAACCCCTATTCACCCATCACCTAGTTCCAACAATTTGAATTTTCTAGCCAATCTTATTTCATCTTATTCCTCCCTCATACCATTTTGAACTGAATCCCAAATATCATATTTCTCCTGTAAATGTTTCAGTATGTACCTTTAAAAGATAAAGATTTTTAAGAACACACCCACAATATTATTGTTACAACTAAAACAAATTAACAATAATTCCTTATTATAATCAAATACCCAGTCAGTGTTCACAGTTTCAGTTGTTTCAAATGTCATAAATGTTGTTGCTGCTATTGTTATATTTGTTTGTATCAGGACCCAAATAAGTTGTGCCCATAGAATTTCCTACAGTCTAGGCTTTGCTGATTGCATTCTCTTGGTGTAGCATGTTCCCATGTGCTCTTTAGTTCCTTGATTTGGTAGATGGATCTAGAAACTTGATCAGGCGGTGATGTGTTCTTCCATCAGTAGCCTTCTCAATTTGTGATATTAGCAGCTGGTGACAATCAGTCTTAGCTTAGTCTAATTCTATGACTTCCTGATTTATTAGCAGGAATGCTTCTATAAAGAAAAGCTTACCCTCACCTACTACTACTCTTTGGTTGATTCAGGGATACGGTTCATAAAGGATAAGTACTTCTTTCCCTTTATTCACAAGCTTTCAAAATAATAAGTTGGTGGTTATCTTCCAATGGTGACCAATCAGTTTTGTGTTCTTAAGTGACACTGTAATCTCATGGATACAAGCGTGTTTGCTGTGTTTCAGCCTGCTGTCTTATTGCCCTTATAATGCATACTTTCTTTGTTTCTCATGTCTACTTATCTTCTTATTTTCCTCTTTGCAGTTCAGTTTTGTTTTGTTTTTTTTCTCCTGTACCATGTGACAGAAGATGGCTGCTGCCCACAGCACCCTGGCTCGAGCCTACACACCCTCACCCTGGTCCACATTCTATTGGATGCATCAAGGCACATGGCCGCATTTGATAAATCGGTGGGGTGAGAACGTGTGCACTCCCTATTCTAGTGGATGGTCCTGCAAAACCCCATGACAAACAATGTAGACATGTAATTGTAATTCAGGGAGGACATTAAGAATTGGGGAAAATGGGGAAGCTGGGATGGCTCAGCGAGTTAAGCTCTTGCTTTGCAGCCCTGGGGACTGAGGATCGAATCTCGGCCCCAGCCCGTGTGGACCCATATGCTGAACTGGGAAGTGTTTTCCCATGCGGGAGGCCCCCAGTTTAGTTCTTGCCCCTGGTTTGGCCCCTGGTTCAAGGGGGCATGCCTCCCACGCAGGAGTCCCCCAGCCCAGTTCCCGCCTGTGTTGGAAGGAAACCATGTTGAAAACTGATGACGTACAACTATGGAGACTGCTCTGGGCCCTCCCCCTTCTCTCTCTCTCTCTCTCTCTCTCTCTCTCTGTTCCTGTAAAAAACAAAAAGCAAAGCAAAAGCAAACAAACAAAAACAACCTAAAAAATAGAGATTTGGGAAAAATTCAGTCTTACAGCAGAACCTTCCTTCCAATGATCCCACTTCTCATCTGTAAAGTAAAGGGGCTGGATTAGGTGATCTCTGGGTTTTCTTCTAGCTCCAACTTCCTGAGAGTTTGGTGAGGAACCAATTGGAAGAAGTCGGGGAAGAGATTAGATACTGTAGGAGTGTGGGATGAGTGTGGCACACCGAGGTGCTCAAGAAATGTCTGTTGACTTGACTTGGAGATCAGAGTCCAGGTGTCTGGGAAGCTGGTGGCTGACCTGATAGAGGAAGAATGTAAGATGCTTTTCCTGGGCTGCAGATGTTCATTGGCCTTCTTGCCCCTGGGGTCACAGACCTTTGGAAGTACTTTCGAGTTGCTGTGGCAGCATTTAGGTGCTTGGTTCCTTTTTTTCTTGCTGTCACTAATGGATTTGGTCCAATGACAGTGAGAACACTGGTTCCAGAGCCACAGGGGAGCATAGGACCTTTATGAGGACCTAAGCAGTCATGTTTGTGACAGACTCTTATACAAAGTTAAGTACTGCCTCGATGAAAGTTGTGTTGATAAGTATGCTGTGCATTATAAAGTGCTGTCTGTCATCCTCCAGTTGTGCAAAAATGTAATGTCGTGACATGAATTTCAGTAACTAGAGAATGGCCCCTGAGCTTTTATTGTAAAAATTACAGTAGAAATGTCCTTCCTGTAGAATTCATAGCAGCATTTATTTGACATTTCTCAAGGGAAACTTTAAGAGGCGAAGAATGAGGTCAGAAGCAAAACGAAACAGTGTCAGGTCTCATGATGACAGTCTCATTTCCAGAAGGGAATGCTGCACAGTGGATGCTTCTGTTTGATGGGCCGCTTCTGAAGTTGAGCATTTTCTGAACAATGCCATCCAGCCAGCCCTGATAACTTTTGAGGGCACAAGTTCATGCAGCCTTGTGGAGAAAAGGCAGGGCTGGGGTTGAGTGGGTGGGCCTGGCCCTACTGACTCAGTCCCCTTTGGGATCTCCAGTGTGTTGCCCACATCTCCAAGCCTCAGCCTCTGCATCTGGATCAGGGACCTAACCTTCCTACCTTTCTTATCACATCGTAAGTGGCTAATTCATGGGAGACACTTCTAAGGTAAGCCCTCAGGATGTGGTAGTTAGAATGAATAAACCAAGCCTTATCACTTAGACCCAGAAGAGTCCTAACAGCATCCCTGTGGCCTGAGAGGTAGAAGGACCATAATCTTCTCCTGCTTGTGTCCCTTGTATGACCTTCTTCACTGCCTTCTCTACCTTCTGACGTCTCTTCTATGTCTGTTGCCTATGTGTACCAGCAAGTTCTTAGTCAAGAACAATAGAAAACCAGCTCTGGATATGATCACCAAAACGGTGTTACTGGAAGGCTCTTCAGAAGCTCACAGGATCCCTGGAAAAGCAGGAGAACAGAGTCTCAGAGGGGAGGCGAGAACAAGGCAGGCTGAGCAGCCAAATTCATGACAAAATTCGTGTCACAGAACCATTTTGGAGAAGACATTGCCCCCAGGCACTGCATGTGGATGCCACCCAGGCACCAGCACCTCCGCTACCCCTGAGAACCAGTTGTTGCTGCTGCCACTGCTGCCAGGCAAGAATTGTCCCCATCTCTGTTCTTTTAAATATAAACTTCGAATGAAGTCCAACATGCATAGGGAAAAGTAGGAAAACGAGTGTACATACGGTTCAGGGAATATTCACAAAATGAACACACTGAATAAATAACCACCCACTGAAGAAATAAAACTGTTTCTTCCCCTAAGGGTAACCACTGTGTTGACTTCTTAGCCCAGAGCTTAGTTTTGCCTGTTATTGTACTTTCTATAAGTGGAATCTCACAATAAATTCTCTTTGTCTGGCTTCTTCTGCTTAATAATATGTTTGTGAGTTCTTCCAGGTTATTATGTGTAGTTCTAATGCGTTTATTCTCATTGTTGTATAATATTCCACCAAATGGATAAACCACCATTTGTTTATCCATTTTAGTGTGGACTCACATGTGGGTTGATTTCAGATTTTGGCTATTAGGGAGAGGGTGGCAGACATTCCAGGACATGTCTTTTGGTAGCTACATGTGCATATCTCTGATGGCAGGCCAGAGGAGTGGAATTGCTAGGTAATGGGCACATTGTGTATTTATAGAGAGCTGATTAGGTTGGGCACTTTTTCAGGAGTTTGTTATCCATCTGGATATTCTCTTTTGTGAAGTGCCTGTTCAAGTCTTTTGCTGCTTTTAAAATTGGGTGAGTGGCCTTTCTTACTAATTTTTGGAGTTTTTATATTTTCTTGCTACAAGTTCTTTGTTGGATATGTTTATTGTGACTGTCTCTCTCAGTTGGTGGCTTGCATTTTCTGAGCATACCATTTTTATATCTCTAGATCCAGATTGTAAAACCTCTGCAAATACCTGGAATTGGCCTGCATGTGCCCTGGTTGCCAGCAATCCCAAACAGCAAACAGCAAACCTTGTTTGCAGCCACAGGGGTCCATTCCAAGGTGAGGTAGCTAGCCTCTAGGCAGATGCCTCGGCCGGCTCAGCCACACACAGCAGAAATGACTCTGGCTAATGTTAGCAGAAAGGCTGTGCAGCCAGAGCGAGGCAGCTTCCTACCCCTGGGAGGCTGGAGGAGCAGCTAGAGTCTGAGAGGCAGGAGCGTCTGGGTCCCCAGACTCTCGCTACCTCTGTTGTGATGGGCAGACTGCTGACGCTACCTGAGGGAGCCATGGGGTTGGGAAGCTCATGGCTGCAAAAGCATGCTCCTCTGTCACAGTGTCTGCCACCATAATGGATACCTCTTATCCTGATCGCTCCCCCCTTAACTTGCTTCCACATTAAGTCTTGTGTGAATGCGTGTCATTGGTAGAACCTGAATCTGGTTGTTATTGGCTCTCCAGCCTCTGTGGTATAGAAGAGGGGGAAAGTCCCAGCAGGGTGGGCAGCTCTGGGCAGGCTGCTCCAGTAACAAGAGAAGCCATGCGGGTGCTGCTGTGGCCGAGTGTTGTGCATGGGAACTGTGTGGAGGGTTGAAGTGTAGTCCCATGACTGACATGTGGGAATAAACCAGCTCAGCTGCACCTGAGGTTCTAGAAGGTCATTCCTCCACTCATCTGTTGAGCCATCATTGTGTCAGTATCCTAGGAGCTATTGTAATAAAGTGCCATAAACTGGATGGTTTCAACAACAGAAATGTATTGTCTCAGTTCTGGAGGGTAGACGTCCAAAATCATGGTGTCAGTGGGGCTATGCTGTGTCTGAAGGTTCTAGAGGCGAATCTCTCTCGTGCCTTCCTAACTTCTGGGGCTGGCGGTAATCCGTGGTGCTCCTTGGTTTGGAGATGCATCACTCCAATCTCTGCCTCTGTTGTCGCATGGCCATCTTCTCCCTGTGTGTCTCTCTCGTCCTCTACTGAGAAGAACACCAGTCATATTGAATTAAGCCCCACCCTAACTACCTCACCTTAACTTCATCATATCTTCAAAGACTCTATTTCCAAACAAGGTCAGTCACTGCTACTGGAGGTTAGGAGTTCAGCATATCTTCCTGGGGACACAACACCCATCTTCAATCCAGGCCATGGCTGGAACCCTCTCCTTCGGCTGCTCTGGATTGGCTGGGCCCTCCTCCTGGTCTTTGCCGGGGCAGAGTCCCCTCATTGTTTGAGACTCTGTGCCAGTGTACCTCCTGATCCCTCTGAGACAGAAAGGGTCATTCTGTCTCCTGAGCTCCCCAAACCAACAGCTTATCCTTCCATTTTGTTTTTGTTTTTAAAGTCAGCTTTTTAATGACAACTGATATGTATGTAATGTAGAACATACTGTATATGTGTAATATACATGCAGAAAAGTAGGTAAATTATAAGAGTGTAGTTCAGTGAGTTTTCATAAAGCGAACACCTTTATTTTGAATTTTTTTCCCTGTGCTTATTCAATAGCAGCTTGCAATTTATAGGCCTGTCTCACAATATTAATTGTTCTTCAAGGTCAGAAAATGGGTCTTATTTACCTTTACATCTACTCACTCTTCGTTTCTAACATAATTCCTTTATACAAGTGCTGTTTGGAAAGTATTCAGCCATGTAACCGTTCTTGTTATAATGACAATGGCTGGATTTTTTTCCAGACAGCCCTCATATAGAAGTACTTGCTGAATTATGAGAACTTGGAAGATTGGAGGGAAATTTACCGAGTGAATCAGGGTCAGCTTGAGCTAGCATTGAATGAAAGTCACATGCGGACCAGGTGCTTTGCTCCAGATTAATAGCTTTTGTCTTTCCGTGTGTCTGGATTCAAATTTACTGCCCTGTCAAATTTACTCTTGCCCATGAACATTTTTGCGAAGGTTCTCTAGAAAACGTAGCCCGAGGCAAGGATGGAAGAGCTGACACTTTGCTTGGCTGATGCAATCCCAGGGAGGCAGGCAGAAACGAAAGTGAAGCCGAGGGAAGATAGAAGTGACAAGGCAGAACAGCACAGGCCCTTGCTGGATGTCGCTTCACAGTGAGCTGCAGAGAGACACAGTGTGTGGGTCTGGCACATGGACTTCTCCAGAAGATATGCAAGGAGAAAACGCACCTCCAAGCAGTCTGCAGAGGGAAGAACAGAGAGGGAATTCGTCTGTCCCATTGGCTTCCACCTCCTGTTTCCCACTGTGGCATTTTACTTGTGTATTATTTAACACCTGAACAGTTTCTAGCCTGAAATGTCCTTAAATGTGAAACAGCAGCCTTCCAACCGGCATGCCCAGCTTTGCCAGTTTTGTAAATTAGAATGAGTTTCCTTCAAGTGGAAGATGTCAGTGCTTAACAGCTGGACCTTTCTTTCAGGTATAAACTACATCATTTTTTCCAAAGGATGTAACCACAGCAGTGGGAATCAGGAGGCAGCAGCTGTTCAAATGGAAGATGAATGCCTTATAGAGTGTCAAGTCATTTGACTTTAGAAGTGGTAGGAGAATCAAGAAAATGAAAGATGATGACAGCTAGGGAAAATAAATGAGCATTAAAGGGCAGCAGAATTGCCAAATGGGCTACTACCACTGGTAGTGTTACATGCTGATCAATTGCTCTTCCTTTTCCAACATTCTCTGTGGAAAGAGATTCAGTATGCCTTGGGGTTTCTGAATTTCCTTCAAGTATCTAAGGGAGAGTGACTTAAGTAGTCGTGATAGTTGGATCTCAGTTTTTAGACACTGGTCACAGTTGGGAATGGCCCATACTTTAGTCACCTCTGCTTCCCCTTTGGTACCATTAGCTCCATAATCTTGGAACCAGCAAAGATCGTCCCTTATCAGGAGGTAGTATGTATTAGCCCTACCATTGCCTACATCTGATTTGTTGTGGGGCCAGAGGAGAACAATGGTATTATTGCTCTGTGAATCTTGGTTTCCAGCTCACTCCTGGCAGGGGGTACCTTCAAGTGCCCTCCCCTCCAGGGAGGGGGGGGGGCAGGAAGGCTCTGTGTCTCTAATATCAGTTTTAGTGGCAGATTCCCACCCTGCTCCATTTCTGTGGTTCTCAGACTTAGTGGAATGAGCCTGGGATGGAGTTAGAGGTTGAGTTGCCTAGCAGAATCCCGGGTAGTCAGTCACCTTTCTCCGTTTCTTGGTATCTGCAAGAGCTCAGACCACAGCAGGCATGCCCAGCATGTGGCACTGGTGCAGGCCCTCCTCCCTCTGTCACTCTCCCTGCAGAATGCCCCTCAACCAAGCTTCTACCAGTCAATCTCAATAGGCATTATCTCCAGCTCTGACTCCAGGGCCTCTCGCTGCTCCAAGGGTCTGAGATTCTGAGGATTTGCCTTGAGACTTTCTTCAGTCTGGAGCTATTGAGTTTGGGAGCTTCAACCCATACCTTCTCTTGCATCCTACAGAAATCAGGGTGAAATGGCCCACACCTGCCGTGGCACCATCAACCTGTCCACCACGCACTTTGACACGGAGGATTCTTGCGGTATTGTGCTGACCAGTGGGGCAAGGACCTACCACCTCAAGGCCAGCTCGGAGGTGGAGCGGCAGCAGTGGATCACCGCCCTGGAGCTGGCCAAGGCCAAGGCTGTCCGCATGATGAACAGCCATTCAGGTAGTGGGTGCATGGCACAGTGGGTGTACATGCAGTGTCGTGGGTCTGGAGAGAGTGGGAATTGAAAGCATTTTGGGGGCAGTGGTGACCAGGAGACTCAGGCTAGCCCAGAACAACCCTGGAAGGTGAAGGTTTATGTTTGCCTTTCCCTCTCCCCACTCAGCTCCGTGCATCCTCAGCAGTGAGATGCTTACTTGTATGCTTACTTGGTTGGGATGGCTGGCAGTTCTTGAGTTGGAAATGTTTGCGGTTGGCGGGCTGTGTGCCCCTTTCTTTGGAAGAGTCTGGTTCCTGGACTTGAGCAGACCCTTCAGATGCTACAGCGGGTCGGCTCCAGAAGCAGTCATCAATGGGAGTCCAGGATCTTGAACCTGTGCCTTGGGCCAGACTTTCTCTTCTGCCCATTATGGAGATTGAAAGCTAGTTATAGCCAGAGCTGCTGCCTTTGCCAAGGTGGGAGGCAAGCTCCGATATCCTGAGCAAGATGTCTTACTTTTTACTTCAATACATTTATTTTTTAATACATAATATCTTTATATGACTTATAAACCAATAGCTTCAGAAGCATATGTAGTGAATTCTGTTCTTGACTCTGTCCTCAGTCACCCACCCTGCTCTCCCATCCAGAAGCAACCAGAGCTACCAGTGTCTTGTGTCTTTACACATCTATTCAATGCAGAAAAAGGAACTCACAGAAGGACCAAGCAGCCTTTCAAGAAAATTCTTTATTATTTGCGAATTTGCAAACTCTTTCTTGTGTGTTGTTAGAGAAATCCATGTTAGAAAGGATCCATGGGGTTTTCTGATATTCTGGCGAGGGGTCCGGACTGGAGGGTTTACTGTTAGGTAGCATCAGAAGTGTGAGCTTTGTCTCTGGAAAGCTTTATCCGGTGTCTGCAGCTGCCATCTGGTGGCTGGATCGAGGCCCTCGTGAAGGCTGTTGGGCCTGGTAGGGCTGGCTTGCATAGGCATTTTGCCCACTCACCTGTCTTTTTAAGGTCCATGTGGGATCATCAGAACATGCACCTTTGGGGAGAAGAATGCAATCAGGAGAATGAACTTCCATCCAGGCCGCCTCTTTCCTCTGCGAGGGCACCTCCAGCATTTGCCTCCCCATGTCACTCATTCATCCAACTCATGGAGTCTTGGTGCCCCTGCTAGATTGCTTCTCACCCATCTCAGCCTCAGGTCCACCAGGTGCTTGGCCATGGAGCAATCTTTATACCCTGGCCTAGGCCTTGTCCCTTAGTTGGCACACCTGTGCATCTTCAGCTGTGCCTTGGCCCAAAGCACCTGGGCCCGTGCAGCCTGACCTCACCAGACCCTGACAGCCCCCCACACCCCCCACACCCACCTCCCACACAGCCACCAGCAGACCCTGTGGCTCTGGTCAGAGGCTGGCCCTTTGGTGGCCACCCCAGCAGCTACCCTCCCAGTGCCCTCTAGGCCTCGCTGGTTCCTTCAGTAGCTGCCGCCTTTCTTAGCCTTCCTCACTTGGCCTGGCTCTATGTCTGTCCCTCAGTCCCTCCCGGGGAGGGTCTTCCTCCCTCACTTGGTTGTCTAGCTTCCATCATGTCCACATGTTCTCCACCTAACCATAGCCTGGGAACCAGACAGCCCTGGGCTTGAATCCCAGCTGTGTCACTCACTAGCTGGGTCACTTTGGCAAAGTCACTTGGCTACTCTGTGGGTCTGTTTCTTCACTCTAAAGTGTGTTTAATGATAAAAAACCTCTTAGAGTTGTCAACAGGAATAAATTAGATTCTGTTATAAACTGCTCAGCATGGTGACTGGAGTGTGGTGGGCGCTCAGTTGACAGAGTGAGGCTGCTGCTCTTTTAGTGATGCCCCTTGAGTTCTGCACATTCTGCCTTCAGGTAGGGTTGTGGGGCCCCTTCACTGAGCCAAGGTACACACGCCACAACAGCCAAGTTCTGAGAGCCACCCCTCCCAGCTGTACAGAGCAGCGCCCCCTCAAACCCAGGACGTCTGCTGGGTCCTTATCAGGATCTGCCCCTGGGTGTGGGTCCCTGCAGCTTCCTCTCCCATCTCCTAGTGGTTCTTGAAGTCCTTGCCCCTCTGCATATCCTTACCAGGGCCTCCTGCCACCCCAGCAAAAACCTTGCCTCCTCCTCATGCCACAGAACAATTTTTTTCCTTTTCATTATTTTTTTGGCCTGGATTCAGGAGACAGAAGTGAGCAGACAGAAAGCGCTCCAGGACCAGCCCTCTAGTTCAGGCTCAAGGAGCAGGAAAAGGTGTCCTGGTAGTGACAGCGGCAGTGGGGGGCCTGCAGGTGCCTAACACTCTGACAGGAAAAACTGTGATCCCAAGAGGGTGAGCTAACCCCCACTGCATTTTTCTCACTCTCTTCCCACCACTTGGCCCCAGATTTGGGTGTCCTGATGGGAAGTGGGTAACAGAGATGGATAAATAAAGCACAAATGTCAGGCCAGAGGAAGCCCCTAGGGAACTGGAAAATACCAGGATATCCCAGAGAGAGAAGACCTTGGGAAAGTGACCCATAAAGTTGTTTATGAACTCCTGGGTTTGCGTGCAAGCTGCTTGTGCATGAATCAGATCCTGAACAGCACACTAAAGACTTTGAGAGATGAACTGAAACCTACATGGACAGACACCCAGGTCCCACTGGCTACTCGCTGGCACACACGAGGGAGAGAATAGCACTGCAAAGGCTTTGAAAACAAGTGACAGTGAAACTATCACCCAGAGAAGGCTTGACAGAACTTGTAGCTTGAAACCAACTAGGTCAGTTGCCTGCTAAAAATGAAAATATCAAATTACCAACATCAGGAATGAAGAAGCAATAATGCTGATCCACAGACTGAAAAGGATACGGGAATGCTACCAACAGCTCTAACAACAAATTAGACAACTTAGATAAAATCAATTCCTCAAAAGTCACAAACTAAAATGCACCCAATATCAAATATATAATCTAAATAGTCCTATAACTATTAAAGATGTTTAAGACATTCTAAAAAAGAAATCTCCAGGCCCAGGTGATTTTACTGGTGAATTCTACCAAACATTTGAAAAGGAATAAAATACTTTCCACAGAATCTCTTTCAGAAAATAGAAAGAGAAGAAATACTTCCCAACTTATTTTATGAGAACAGCATTGCCCTGATACCAAATTGGACAAAGATAGCACAAGGAAAGAAAACTTCAGACCAATATTTCTCATGAACGTAGATAAAAAACAAAACAAAACAAAAAAACCCTCAACAAAATATTAGCAATTTGAATACAGCAATATATAAGTAGATTAGTGCACCATTATCAAGTGGAGTTCATACTAGGAGTTCAAGGTAGCTTCAGTATTTGAAAATCAGTCAATGGAATAATCATATTAATGGACTAAATAATAAAAACTACATGATCATATCAGTTGATACAGAAAAAGAATTTGAAAATATTTAATATTATTCATGGTAAAAACTCGTAGCAAACTAGAAACTCCTTCAACTGAAGGAATTCTTCCACCTGATAAGAGCATCTTCAAAAAATCAACATCATACTTAATGGTGAAAGGCTGAATGTTTTCCTCACAGAATCAGTAACAATTCAAGGATAGCTATTCTCAAAACTAATATTCATAATGTAGAATCGTACACCTGGAACCTACGTAATTTTTACCAACCAATGTCACCCCAATAAATTTAACAATTTAAACACATACATACATACATACATACACACATACATACAATTTATCCTCATGCTGGAAGTCCTAGCCAGTATAATAAAGCAAGAAAAAGAAATCAAAGGCATTCATATGAAAAGGAATAAACAAAAATACCTCTATTTGCAAATGACATGATTGCTATACAGAAGATCTAAGAAATCTGCAAAAATACTCTTAGAAGAAGTGAGTTTAGCAATGTCATAGGATACAAGATCGGTACACAAAGGGCAATCATATTTCTATGTATTAGAAGTGAAAGATTGAACTTCCCCCCCCAAATAATTTATGCTTATGTATAAATATAACAAAACATATATAGTATCTTTATACTGGAAACTATAAAATGCTGATGAATGAAAAAAACAAAATAGATGAAGACACATTCAAGGCTCATGAATCAGAAGTTTAGCAGAGTAAAGATATCAGTTCTCAAATTGATCAATAGATGTAATGAAGTTCCAATAAAAATCACAGCAAGATATTATAATGAAAGCAAATGAATTAGAATAGCTAAAGCAATTTTGAAAAAGAGGAATAAAGTTGGAATAATTACTCAGTTTTAAGACTGAGTACTGGCAAAGAGACAGACACACAGATTAGTAGAACAGAAAAGAGTCCAGAAATGGACTCACACAAATGTAGTCATTTGGATTTTGACAAAAGTGCAAAAGCAATTCAACTGAAAAAGGATAGTTTTTTAAACAAGTAATGTTGGAAAATTGGACATCTGTATGTTAAAATATTCTTGATCTAAACTTCTCACTTACATAAAAATTAGCTCAAAATGTAAAACACAATACAATAACAATTTTAGGAGAAACTGTGCGACCTGAGATTAAGCAAAGAGTTTTTAAACATAATTCTTAAACATGACATCCAAAGTATAATGCACAAAAAAAATTGATAAATTGAACTTCATCAAAAATGTATAAATCTTTACTCTTCAAAATACATGTGAAGAGGTATGCCAGATAACTTAACAGGTTGAGAACTTGCCTTGCAACTGTGAGGTCTGGTGATTAAATCCCAGCCCCAGCCCCAGCCTGTGCAAACCTATATGTTGAACTGTGGCACAACTGTTAACTGCCAGGAGGGTGGGGAGGATTCTTGCCTCCCATGATGGAGGCTCCAGTTCAGTTCCGCCCCACATGGGCCCACATTCACCCATGTGGAATAAAACTATGTCATAATAACGTACCCTTATGGGGACTGCTCTGGGCCCTCCCCGCCCTCCGCCTTCTCTCAATAAAATAAACCTTTAAAATATATACTTAAAAAAATACACTGTGAAGAGAATGATAAGAAAAGCTGCAGGGGAAGCTGGGATGGCTCAGTGGGTTAAGCGTTCGCTTTGCAGCCCCGGGGTCCGAGGATTGAATCCTGGCCCTGGCCCACGCAGACCCATATGCTGAACTGGGGTATGGCCCCTAGTTCGGTTCTTGCTGGGGCGAGCTTCCCATGTGGGAGGCCCCACTTCAGCCCCCAGCTCAAGCGGGGGAGGTCCCCTGCACAGCTCCTGCCTTGCGTAGCCCCCCGCGCACCTGTATAGAATGAAACCAGATTGAAATCTGATGATGTACAACTATTGAGACTGCTCTGAACCATTCCCCTTCTCTCTGCCTCTCTCTTTGTCTCTCTCTATCAAAAAACAATAAAATAGGGGAAAGCCGGGACGGCTCAGCGGGTTGAGCGCTCGCTTTGAGGCCATGAGGACCGAGGATCGAATCCCGGCTCCGGCCCAGGCAGGACCCACGTGCTGAACTGGGGAGTTCCCACAGTTCGGTTCTCTAACTGTCTCTGTCTCTGTCTCTCTCTCTATCTGTCAAAAAGTAAAGTGGAGATAACTATGCACTGAAG
>PVKE010016476.1:0-31967 GCA_004027555.1 Craseonycteris thonglongyai | reverse complement strand
CATGCATCGTATTATGTGCCCACCACCCAGAATCAACTCCCCTTCCATCACCATATATCCGGTGCCCACTTCCCCCTCCCCCCACAACTCTCCCTCCCCCCTCCTCCCCCTCTCCAGGTAACCACCAAACCAATGAGTGTGTCCATAATGCTGGTGCCCTCTCCCGCCTCCCCTCCCACACTCCTTCCTCCCTCCTCCCCTTCCCTCAGGCAATCACCAAGCTATTGAGTGTGTCCATAGGTCTCTGTGTCTTTGTTACTTTCAGTTTTATATTTCACCTATCAGTGAGGCAAAGGACACTATTAACAGAATGAAAAGGCAACCCATATAATGGGAGAAAATATTTACAAATCATATACTTGGTAAAGTTTGATATCCAGAATATGTAAAGAACTCCTACAACTCAACAACAACGAAATGACTCAGTTAAAAACTGCATAAAGGATTTGAATGTTTGGATAGACATTTCTCCACAGAAGATATACAAAATGGCCAACAGCTACATGAAAAGATGCTCAGCATCACTAGTCATCAGGGAAATGCAAACTAAAACCACAGTGAGATTATCCATTAAGGCATCTCATATTCATTAAGATGCCTACAATTAAAAAAACAAAAAACAAACACAAAAAAACAATTATTGGTAAGGATGTGGAGAAATTGAAACACTTGTGTTTTGCTGGTGGATATGTAAAATGGTACAGCTGCTAAACTCAGATCATGTACAAAAAATTAACTCAAAATCAATCAGAGTCCTAAGTGTTTAAGAGCCAATACTAAAATTCTCAGATGAAAACATTGAAGCAAATCGTCATGACCTTTAATTTAGCCATGGATCTTATAGATATTAAATCATAAGCAACAAAAGAAAAAAAGTAATTGGATCTCATAATCTTAAAAAGTTTTGTGTCAAAGGACACTATCAAGAAAGTGAAAAGACAACTAATTAAATGGCAGAAAATATTTGGAAATTATATAACTAATAAGAGACTTGTATCTAGAATATATAAAGAACTCTTACAACTCAATAATAAAAAGACATATAACCCAATTAAAAATGGGCAAAGAATCTGAACAGACATTTCTCCAAAGAAGACAAATGGCTAATAAGCAAATGAAAAGATATTGAAGATCATTACTTGTGAAGGAATGCAAATGAAAACCAGTTATATACCACTTCATACCAAATAAGATGGCTGTAATAAAAAAGTCGTAACAACAAGTATTAGCAAGGAGGCAGACAAATTAGAACCCTCATACACTGCTAATGGAAATATAAAATCATGCATCCACCTTGGAAAACTGTCTGGCAGTTGCTCAAAAAGTTAAGACTTTCCATTTGACTCAGCAATTCCTCTTCTGGGTATATATCCATTGAGAAATAAAAACATATGCCCACCCAAACCCTTGTACACAAATGTCCATAGCAGTATTATTCATAATAGCTCAAAGTAAAAATGACTCAAATTTTCATCAACTAATGAATAAATAAATAAAACGTAGGGCATTCATACAATGGAATATTACTCAGTCATAAAAAGGAATGAAGCACTGATATATGCCTCAGTCTGGATGAGCCTTGAAAATTTTAAGTGAAAAGAATCTAGTTACAAAAGACCATGTTATATGATTCTATTTCTGTAAAAGGTCCAGAATAGGCAAATCTATTAGAGAAAGCAGATTAGTGATTGCTTAGGGATGGGAAGAATGAGGGTTTGGGGTGACAGTGAAACAGTGGTAGGTTTCTCTTTGAGGTGATAAAAATGTTCTGAAATTGATTATGGTGAAGATTGGACACTTTTAAGAAAACACTAAACACCAGTGAATTGCACACTTTAAATGAGAAATTATATGGTATGTGAATTATATTTTAATAAAGTTGTTACAAAAATAATTTAAAAAACACAAAGCATTTACATCTTTTGGGTTTTTGGGTTTTTTTTGGCCCAGAGAAATAAAATGCTATGAATGTAGCTAGCTGTAGTCAATCTCTTTTCCCTTCCAGAGATAAGTTTTTACTGAAGTTGATATATCTTTCTTTCCTTCCCAAATCGATTTTTATAATCTTTATGTTTTTTACTCAATATTTCTTTTTCCATCTTCTTCATTTGGACTCAACTCATTATCTTTTCCTCTTTCTATCTAGTAACATATGTGATTACAGCTATACATTTCTCGCGCTGTTTTAGTTGTTTGCATAGTTTTGGCAGGTACAGTTTTTATTGGTATTTAGTTCTAAATACTTTCTAATTATCTTATTTTTACCTGAGTCTTATATTATTTAGAGGTGTGAATTTGAACAATTTTAAGTAAATGGGGTGCTGGTTATCACCTTGTTACTAATTTCTAATTTTATTGCATTGTGGGAAGAAAATATGCTGGTATAAATTGACATTTGCTTTTGACCTAGTATGTGGTGTAAATTGAAATTTGTTTTGTGAACTCATAGTGTATAGTCAAGTTTTATAAGTGTTCCATGTATGCTTGAAAAGAAACAGTTTTGCTTTAATATTTATTTTATTGGGTACTAATATAATGTGGTCACTTTCTTTTGATATTTGCAACTTTACATATCACTTTACATTCAACATTTCTGTGTCATATTTTGGGAAGGCAATCCATTTTGTTTATTGTGATTACAAATATATTTTCATTAATATCTGCTATCCTTTGTGTGTGTGTGTGTGTGTGTGTGTGTGTGTGTAGTTATCTTGCTTTTTCTTTGCTTTCTAGTTTCTCTTAGCCTGCATCCTGTTAGATTTATTGAGTTTTCTTTTCTTCCCTCTACTATTATTGCTAAGAAGTTAAATATCTTATTTACACTCTTTTAGCAATTACTGTTAATTTTTAAAAAACTTTTAATTTTGAAATGATTCTAGATGCACAGTAGGTTATAAAGAAATGTATAGGTAGGTTCCATGCACTCTTTTACCAGTTCTCCCCTCAATGTTATTAATAACATCTTACACAACTACAATAAAATATCAAAACCAAGAAACTGGCTTTGGTAAAAATCTTATTTTATTCATATTTCACCAGTTATACCATACTTGTACTCTGTTATGTGTTCAAGATACTCATTTGTACCATCACCATAACATACCACCACCATTGCCTTGTGTTACCTCTTTAGAGATATCCCATCTCCTTCCCTTCCTCATCCCTAACTTCTAGCAACCCCTAATCTGTTTTCCATTTCTATAACCACATTATTTCACAAATGCTACAGAAATGGAACCATGCAGTTTATATCCTTTTGAAGTTGGCATCAACCCTGAGGTTAATCCAATTCGTTGGCTCAAGAGTCTGTTCCTTTTAATTGCTGAGTAATAGTCCATGGTATGGATGCACCACAGTTTCTTTAGCCATTCACCCACCGAGTGACGTTTGACATCCAGTGGGTGCCAGGGAATGTCAAAAAATGAGAGCCAGTTTTTGGCTGTATGAAAAATGCCACTATGCACATTCGTGTACAAATTCTGCATGAAAATAAGTTTTCTTTTTTTTGGAATAAATGCCCAAAAGTGTAGTTTCTAGGTCACATGGTAAGTCCATTTTTAGTTTTGAAAGGAGGTGCCAAACTATTTTCCAGAGCAGCTGTTCCATTTTTACATTCCTCACAGCAATGCACGAGTGATGAAAGCTTCTCTACTAAATTTATCATGCATTCCTGACAAAATCCCAATACTCAATATTCCCATCTTCCTGAACATAAATACTCCCCTTTGCTTTAACTATAGGCTCTTCTCACCTATCTCACATGTTGATGTTTCACTCATTGTTATTATTGTTATAGTCAATACTTGTCTTATTTATCCATATTTATCTATTTTGTTGTTCATCACTGATCTTTTTTTAAAGAGTTTATCAAACTATAACTACCATACAATATTATATCAGTTTCAGGTGTACACCACTGTTACTCCACATTTGTATACCTAAATAACTGATCACCATGTTAAGTCCAGCAACCACCTGCCACTGCACCACATTATCACAATATTATTGACTGTACCCCCATGACATCCCCATGAATTGTTTCATACCTGGAAATCTGAAACTCTTATCCCCCTTTATTTTTTTCTCTCCTTTAAAAATTTTCAATTACAGTTGACAGACAATATTATTTTATGTTAATTTCAGGTATACAGCATAGTGCTTAGACATTTATATAATTTAAGAGGTGATCCCCCTGACAAGTTTAGCACCCACGTGGCACTATACATACTTATTACCATATTATTCTCTATATTCCCTATGTATATTTTACATCCCCATGACTACTTTGTAACTACCAAGTTGTACTTAATCCCTTCATTTTTTTCACCTTGCCTCCAAAACCTCCCTCCCATCTGGCAATCATCAAAATGTTCTCTGTATCTATGAATTTGTTTCTGTTTTGTTTGTTTATTTTGTTTTTTAAAGATTTGTTTTTATTATTTTTGACAGAGAGAGACACACACAAGAGGGAGATAGGCACAGAGAAGAGGAAGGGCCCAGAGCAGTCTCCATAGTTGTATGTCATTAGTTTTCCATGTAGTTTCACTCCACAGGTGGGTGCGGGGCTGTGCAGGGCAGGAACTGGGCCAGGGGCCTCCCACATGAGAGGCACGCCCTTGTGAGCTGGGGGCCTCCTACATGGGAAACACGCCGGGGAGGGAGCTGAACCAGGAGCTTCTCACACGGGAAGCTCACCCCAGTGAGAACCAAACTGGAGACACACCCCAGTTCAGCATATGGGTCTGCACAGGCAGGGGCCAGGAGATGATCTTCAGATTCCAGGGCTGGAAGAGGAGTACTCAACCTGCTGAGCCATCCTGCCATCCCCTATTTTGTTTTTCAGATTCTACATATAAGCAAAATCACAGTGCGTCCGTCTCTCTATCTGAAATACTCCACTCAACACAATACCCTCCAGTCCATACATGTCACCACAGATGGCAGAAGCCATTCATTCCCATGCCCAAGCAATATTCCATTGTATACATGTACCACCTCCTCTTTACCCATTCATCCATCGATGGACACTCAGGCTGCCTCCATATCTTTGCCATGGAAAGATATGCTGGGAAGCTGGGATGGCTCAGCGGGTTAAGTGCTCGCTTTGCAGCCCCAGAGACCGAGGATCGAATCCTGGCCCCGACCCACGCGGACCCATAGGCTGAACTGGGGTGTACCTAGGGGGTGAACTCAGTTCTTGCCGGGACCTATGTGGGAGGCTCCGGGCCTAGTTCCTGCCCTGTGAAGCCCCGCACCCACCTGTGGAGTGAAACCATATGGAAAATTAATGCTGTCAACTATGGAGACTGCTCTGGGCCCTCCCCCTTCTCTCTGTCTCTTTCTCTGTCAAAAAATAAAAATTTAAAAAAACAAAACAAAAAAAAACAATGCTACACTGAACATATGGATATACATGCACCCTTGAGGTAGTGTTTTGGGATTCTTCAGCTGAATACCCAGAAGTGGGATTAATGGGTCCTTCTTTTTCCATCCCTTCACTTTTAGTCTGTGTGTCTTTTGAACTGAAGTGAATCCCTTGTAGGTAACATATGTAAGGGTCTTGTTTTCTTGTCTATTCAGCCACTTTATCTTCTGATTGGAGTATTTAATATAATACATTTACATTTAAAGTAATTGTTGATAAGATATGTAGTTATTGCCATTTAATTACTCATTTTTTTTTAAATCATTTTTTCATCTTAAAGAAGTCCCTCTTACATTCTTTGTAATACTGGTTTGGTGGTGATTAATTCCTCTAGCTCCCTCTTGACTGAGAAGCTCTTTATCTGACCTTTGATTCTAAATTATTTCTGAGTATAGTAATCTTGGTTGCAGTTCCTTGCTTTTAAATATTTCATGCTAATCCCTTCTGGCCTGCAAAGTTTCTGTTGAGAAATCAGCAGACAGTCTTGTGGGAGCTCCCTTTTAGGTAACTTACTACTTTTCTCTTGCTGCTTTTAAGATTGTCTCTTTGTCTTTAACTTTTGCCATTTTAATTGTGATATATGTTGGTGTGGACCCTTTTTGGTTCATCTTGTTTGAGACTCTGCACTTCTTGGCCTTGTATGTCTATTTCCTTTGCCAGGTTAGAGAAATTTTCCATTGCTACTTCTTCAAAACAGGTTTTCAATTCCTTGTGCTCTCTCTCTCCTTCTGGTGCCCCTATGATGAGAATGTTGTTACGCTTGATGTTATCCCAAAGGCCCCTTAAACTATCCTCATTTTTATAAATTCTTTTTTCTGATCGGGTGTTTTCTACTATATTATCTTCCAAATCACTGATTCGATCTTCTGCTTCATCTAATCTACTGTTGATTTCCTCTAATGTATTCTTCATTTCAGTTATTGTAGTCTTTCTTTTTGACTGGTTCTTTTTATGAGTTCTATCTCCATTTTGGCATTTCCTATGTCTTTTTGAAGTTCTCCCTGAGATCACTGAGCATCTTTATAACCAGTGTTTTGAATTCTGCATCTGGTAGATTGCCTATCTCTATTTTGTTTAGTTCTTTTTCTGAAACTTTGTTCAGTTCTTTCAATTGGGGCATGTTTCTTTGTCTTCCCATTTCGGCTGCCTCCCTGTGTTTGCTTCTATGTATTAGGTAGAGCTGCTATGTCTTCTGGTCTTAGTAGAGTGGCCTTTACATAGTAGGTGTCCTGTGGGGCCCAGTGGTGTTGTCTTTTTGGTCACCTGAGATGGGTGCTCCATATGTGTGTGTTTGCCCTCTTGTTGTAGTTGAGACCTGGTTGCTGTTAGCATGTCAGTAAGAGAGACCAACCCTCAGGCTGCTTGGTTTTAAGGTCTGGCTGTGGTGACAGTGAAGGAGCTATCATGCAGGGACTGATCATACAGAGCAGGATTCGCTTTTGCAGGGCTCTGGAGCCTGCCCAATCTGCCCTTTGGGTGTGTCGTCCTTGGAGGTGTATGGCCATGTGAAACTTTGGCTTGGTCTGAAGCAGGCCATCAGGTGGCCTGCCCTGGGGCCTTCTGGGAGGGGCCTTGACTAAGTTCAGCCACAGACTATGCTCTGCCCAGGGCCACCTGATATGAACCACACACTGCTCTTTTAAAAAATGTTTTGTTGAGGTACAATTCACATACTGCAATATTTACCCTTTTAAAGCATGCAATTCAATAGTTTTTAGTCTATTCATAGAGTTGTGCAACTATTGTTACTATCTGATTTCAGAATATTTTCATCACCCCCCAAAAGAAACTCCATACCTATTAATAGTCATCTATTCCCTTCTCTCCTCAGTGCCTGGCAATCACCAATCTACTTTCTATTTATATGGATTTGCCTATTCTGAATGTTTTATAAAACTCATAGAACAATATGACCTTTTGTGTCTGGTTTCCTTCACTTAGCATGATGTTTTTAAGGCTTATTTTGTTGTAATATATGTAGTATGTATCATTCCTTTATGTGGCTATATAACATTCCATTGATATACCACGCTTTATTTATATATTAATTGGTTAACAGACATTTGGGTTGTTTCTACTTTGGATATTACGTTCTTGTATCTTAAGTTTAATTCTGGGTTCGGTGTTCTTCCTGAAAAAAACTTTATTAGCTCTTTTAATGAAATCCTTTGAGTTGAAATTCTCTATTATTCTGCAAATATTTTCATGTCATCTTTCACCTTGAGTACAGAAATAAACAAGCTGATAGTTATTTCATTCAAAACTTTAATGGTATTATTCCATTATCTTCTGACCCTTATTGTTGTTGAGAAATAGGTTGTCAATCTAATTGTTGCTCCTTTGTAGGTAATCTGTCATTTTCTCAGGATGCTATTAAGATTTACTTTGTCATTGGTTTTCTAGCAGTTTCACTAAAACTTTTCTATAAGTGAATTATTTTTTGCTTAGGACTAATGTTTCTTTTATTTGAGGATTCATGTTTTGTTTTGTTTTGTTTTGTTTTTACCAATTTTAAGTTCTCAACTATTATCTAGTTCAATGTAATCTCTATTTTATTCTATCTGTTCTCTCTCTATAGAACTCCTCTTAACAAGTATGTTACACTATTTAATTCCATCCTCTTTTTTCCCCTAAATTAGCTCATATTTTCCAACTCTTTATCTCTTTGTACTGAATTATGGATAATTTCCTCAGATTTATCTTCTGGTTTAGCTTTTCTGATCCCTTTCCTCTGAAATGAGTCTTTATACTTCTATCTGAACATATATTATACTGTACTGTAATTATTTTTTACAAGTTCATTTTCCCTCTACACTATCAGCTCCTTGAGAACAGAGCTGTGAATTACTCATCAACTTATCCTTGTAACCCTAATGACTAGTACAGGATCTGGCACAAAGAAATTGTTTACTAAATACTATTTGAACTGAACTACTACCAGATTGAGTATAAATTGTCTAGAAATAGTTAATTCTGAATTTTGACCCTAGGAAAATCTCAAAGGGTATTTTATAATCAATTGGAATTTGACTATACCAAACCCTCATTTGTTTTATCTTTATTAAATTTATTGGGGTGACATTGGTTAGTAAAATTATATAGGTTTCAAGTGTACATTTCTATAATACATCATCTATATGTTGCACTGTGTGTTTATCACACAGAGTCAGTTCTCTTTCCATCACCAAATATTTGACGCCTTTTATTCTCTTCTGCCACCTTCCTCCCCCTCTACCCTCTGGTAATCATCACTAAATTGTTATCACTGTCTATGGGGTTTTGCTTGTTTGTTTTATTCACTAAACACTCACTGCGAGAGCACAAGCTTGTCCAAGAATTCAGATTTTAACAATTAATAGTGCCCACTAGTGTGCAATTTACTGACTTTAAAAATCGTAATAGTTAATTTATATTATTCTAAAAGAACAAGAAATATATAGGTATAAAACAGGTACAAGAAACTTTTTCCTGATAACATTAAGTATAAACTGGTATATCTTATTCTTTATTTTTCTGAAAATTTACCTAGTTATTCAAATTCTTACTAATGCTCTTAACTGTTGGGGAGAGAAGATTCAAATTTGTAGTGCTTCTAAAAGAAGGATGTTTAATTAACTTCAAGGACATACAGTAACTTGAAGAAACCACTACCACTACCAACTGCTGTTTCCAATTACAGGCTCTGGTAAATGTGCTTTAATGACTACAAAATCCTCAGTTGCAATCAAAGTATCATTATTATACAGTGAGCATGCCCTTATAAACTTGCCATTTAAATTAAAGATGTCTAGTTTACATCATTACTTTATTCAGAGTGTTATCTATTTTCTAGCATTTTAGAATTAGCGGAAGCATAGGGATGTTGGAACTGCTCAGCGGTTGAGCGTTTGCCTTACAATCAAGGTCTGGGGTTCGATTTCCAGCCCCGGCCCACACAACCCCACATGCTGAACTGCGTGCAGCACAGCTGGTAACCACTGGAATGACTCGGTGGTGAAGGTTCTTGCTTCCCATGCAGGAGGCCACAGGTTCAGTGCCTGCCCTGTGCAGCCCCACACCACCCTGTATGGAGATGAAACCATGTCACAACCAATGTACAACTCTTCTCTCTCGCTCACCTTCTAACAGTAAAATAAATCTTAAAAAAAAAAGAATTAGCAGAAGCTTAGAACTCCTCTCTTCCCTTTAACTCCTCCCCCCCTCCGTATTGATCAGGAGACTGGTAAGTAAAGTGAACAGAAGGCTGAAGAAGGAAAGTGACTTGGGCAAAGTCACACAGACAGCAGGCAAATTTTGGCCCCAAGGTATCCAGCTCATGTCCGAATCACTATTTTTCATAGATTGCAACAGATAGCCTTTTGGCTAGTCAATGTCAATTTACCATAATTTTAAAATTAGCAGAATCTGTTTCTTTTCCTTGGTGCAAATCAAATAATGCAAAGATAACAGAAGGAAATCTTGCTTTACAACTTAAGGATGTGGTTAGAAGTACAGGCCAGAAACACAGAGAGACACCCTTAATTTTTACAGTGCTCACTCTTGTTACCACTGTAGCTTAATCTCTAGCTTTTCCAGGGTATCTTGGTAAATGGATGGTGAGACCCACAGCAAACAATTTATCTAAAAGGAGGTTTAAAATATCAGCACTGATAAGTATTAAGGATGCTTTTGTTTTATTTGAAATACCAATCATCTATCCTACATTTTTGTGCCAGAATGCTCTTCAGATATTTCGCATAAAGTAACTGACCTATACAATCCATGGGGCCAGATGGAGATGGGATATGAAAACAGGGTTATATAGAATTGGTAATAGTCTCTCCCAGTTCTGGTTTTGAACTCAACCATACTCCTAGCTTTGCCTTCAAAACATAAATTCAGGGGATGCTGGGATGGCTCAGTGGGTTGAGTGCTTGCTTTGCAGCCCTGGGGTTTGAGGATAAAATCCCAGACCCAGCCCGTGTGGACTGATTTGCTCAACTGGGGTGTGCCCCAGTTCAGGTCTTGCTGGGGCCCATGCCAGAGGCCCCCAGCCTGGTTTCTACCCTACACAGCCCCGTGCCCATCTGTGGAGTGAGACTATGTATATAGAAAACTAATGACATACAACTATGGAGATTACTCTGAGCCTCCCTACCTTCTCTCTGTCTTTCTCTGTAAAAAACAAACAAAACAATAAAAATAAATCTTTAAAACATATATTCAGAATCAGACCCCAATGGAGCTAGTACATGGTCCAAAAGAACCACAGATTCAGAGGTAGTTTTGCCTACTGTAATAGCCATATTCAACTCACAACTAGAATAATTCTCCCATTTCAGGTAGTAAGATATACCTGAACAAGGAAATGAGAGCTCTAGTTTCTAGTACCAGAAACCCCACAGGTTGAGTGATTTAGGGCAGTTAAACACTGCAGGAATGATCTTAAGAGCCTGAACCTTGCAAGGGCATGATATGCCTGAGAAATAGGCATTCATTTCTTCCCATCTCACCAACAACTCTTAGGAATGAGCTGGGGTTGGTTTGCATTTGCAGCTAATTAACAGTTAGATACAATGTTTCACGATGTTAACAACTGTTGAATCTCCAGATAAAGGACATATGAATGTTTACTGTATTACTATTCTTAATTTTCTATAGGTTGGAAAAAATTTCCAAAGAAGGGGAAAAAAAAGAAGTGCTTTACAGACTCGTTAAAACTAAAGAGAATATAGATTCATTTAAAAAATTAAAAGAGGAAATGGTTGCAAAAATAGAAATAAAAAGAAGCTGGCTGAACCAAGGAAAGATTAAGGAGAAAAATAAAACCACTGCACAACTTAAAACCACATGTAGATATTGCTTGGGGAAAGCCCACAATGTAGAGGAAAGGACTTGAAATGAAAATGACAAGAGAGAAGACAATAGATATGGGATGCAGACAACTTGAAAAAGCTCACATCACGTACTATGCATTCAGTCACCGAATTCAGGGACTGTTAAATATTAGGTCTGATGTCAGGAACTGAGGATGCAAATAACTGTCTAGAAGCTCAGAAGAGTTAGAAAAGCAGCAGATGGCAGTCTGTTAAATCTATAGTAGAGATATGCTCTACAGAAGGAACAGAGTGCAAATCTGACTAGTTTGGAGAGTATTAGTTTCCTGTGGCTACTATGACAAATTACCACAGATCTGATGGCTTAAAACAACAGATATTTATTCCGTCACAGTTCTAGAGGCCAGAATGCCAAAACCAACTTCACTGGGCTGACATCAAGATGGCCAGGCCCCAGTCCCTCTGTGTCTATAGTGGAGGATCCATCCATTTCTTGCCTCTTCAAGTTTCTGGTGGTTCCTGGCACATCCTTGGTCTATGGATGTATCACTCCAATCTGTCTTCATGGTGGTCACACTGCTTCTCCTCTTGTGTGTGAAAACTCCCTGTGCCTTCCTCTTGTACAAAAATACATGAGATGAAATTTAGGGTCCATCCGCATAATCGAGAATAATTTGCCTATCTCAAGGTCTGTAACTGAATCACATCATCAGTAAAGAGGATGCCCTGAAGGGCCTTGAAGTAGAAGATGCTAGAATAATCAGACTGGAGAGGCAGGCAGTGTGCCACCATCTGTAGGTGATGTTCTGACATGAAGGGCTCTAAACTAGACAGGGTTAGGTCCAGATTTGACTTTCAGAAGACACACTGACTGGCAGGAAGACCAATTAGGAGACTCCTTCAGGACTTAAGGAAAGAACTAAGGAGAGTTCATAGCAACAGAACCTCAAAGAAACAATATTCATATTCATTATAGCAAATGATGGGGACAGCCTGAAATAAGAAGTGCTTTTTAGACTACTGAATGGGTTGGACTATTCTTACCACTAATCTCTTTTGTCCTGGTATATAAATGAGTTGTCGGCAATACTAACCAAACTTGAGTTAAAACTATAATCCCATATGTGAAAAGACGAAGAAATAAGTCAGTCAGAAACAGATTTTTAATTTGTTATCTTGGTGATTGTATGCTGTAAGGTTATTAGCTTTCTTATGGGAAAGTCTCATGACACTGGATCCAAATCCAGTGATTTAAAGCCAGCAGAAAAGGTCAGGGTTACATAACACGGTATATTGTTGCTATTCTACAAGCTGTTTCATGCCAACTTTTAATCAACTTTAAAACCTAAGCAGAAAAGCCCAACATATTGCCTTCCCATACAATTAAGAACTATTACATATTGTCTTTTACTTGGGAACACATTTACTTACATAATTGTACATTCATTATTTTTAAAAATTGAACTCCACGGAGGATAAGCCTTACCAAATTTACTGAGAGGCCACCATGTTTTCTGCTCTTGAGAAATTTAAGTGTAGGCAGAACAAATTTATGGAAAAAGTAATACATTGAATAACACATCCTTTGGGGGCTTTTAACACTTGGTTAAAAGGAGAGCAACGATAGTCAAGAAAGGTGAGATATCAGTTAAGGAAGTCTTAAACTTGGTTCTATTACAAAACAAATCAACCTCATAGAACACTGGAAAGGGAATCTTTGAAATCAGGATAGGCATGCTGAACATAAAGTATGCTATAGTTTACATCCAGATCAATATAAGGTTCTGCAACTCAAATTTTGCAAGAACATATTCACAATAATGATTTTTAAAATCTGTAACTTTGTTTCCAAAGAAGCAGCTTGCAGGTTGCTGTTTGCAGAGCCAGCTTAGGTTCTGGAAGAGGCTTCCTACCCTAAAGCTGGAAACTTGTGAGCTTGCATAGTTACAAGCCTTTCCCTCATACGTGTCTGGGTTTCCAGAGTTCGTATCCCTTTTGAGAGCAATGCCTGCCTTGCCAGCTCCATCCCCCTGGACACTGAACTCTATTGCTCATGTCAAGCCCTAGCCACTGGGCAAGTTTCTGCCTCAGTATTGGGTAGGGAACCATGACACTGTCACTGAATAACAGACCTCTGTCAGAGACCCTTGTGGCCCTTGCCCCCACCAGACCAGACATTTCTGACATCAGGGCAGGAATCAGATTCAAGTTGTAACTTGGACTCCTCATTGCCTGCCTCTAAAGGGCCAATCTTCATAGCCAAGATAATATCGCCTATCTCCAAGACCCCCACTCCTGGTGAAATTCTCACATCCCACTGATCCAGCAGCCAAGTCCCAACACACCTTATGGTCAATCCACATATGACACCCATAGGACTCATCAATGGTGAATGTGATTTGGGTCTGCAAGTGTAGTTCATAAGACTAATAAAATACTCTACCTGTATCACAATTCTTCTCTACTTTATGGCTGTACTAGGTGCTTGCAACATGAGGTCTACTTGTATCTTGCTCACGGAGAACCACCCATTGCTGTGACTCAGGCAGTCATATACAAAGATATTAATATTATAATATTTCCTCTTCTGTGCTGGCTCTCTTATTTATAATTACATAACTATACAACGTTAATCCTGAAGCTGAACATAAACAGTCCATGGAAAGTGTAAGATAGGGCAGTTTTATGCCAGTTTCAAGCATTGTTTTCCAAGTATTTCTAAAGCCCTCTCTCTCTTTTCCTCTTGCTCTCTCACATGTTACATATATGTATGTATGGATGTGTGGGTATACATATGTGTATGTATATATATTTCTATATTGAGGATACAGTCCATGCTTTCTGATTTGATATCACTCCCCAATACTGCTCTGTTGAGAAGAGATCTCTGCTTATGATTTTTATTGAGTGGAATGCTGGTTGGTTGCATTTCAGGCCTTCAATGTCAATTAGCTAATCAAACTTGACTGGGCTGTGACAAGAGGGAATAGAGTGCAGCTATCTCCCAGACAGCCCTAGAACAATCACAGCTCTGCAAGTCCAGAGCCCAAAAAAGAAATACCGCGCCCCCCACCCCCCGAATTCACAGGATTCATCTTGAACTTGAGTGAGACATTGGCAGTGCTCAATCTAATACTTTATACAGCATTGCATTCACATACCATACCTACTTTACCTAAATTTTCTAAACTTTTAAGATGACTCCCACCTACTAAATAGGTGATTGTTGATGGTAAAAACTTGCTAAGCAGGAAGAGATAGGATAGGGACTAAGCAGGGGACACTGACCTCCTCTGCCAACTGATTCCCTCTGACTTTTCCATCAGCTGGCAAGACAAGAGGTATTTCTAAAATTTCTTTTCTTGAGGGGTGGGGGGAAGATAAGTCTAGAATTTGTCATGACTTAGAGACGATGTTAGTAAAAATATTTCAGAGCTTGAATCTCTAATCTAAGCTTTTAAGGAGCTTATGGCTCAGGTCCTACCCACAAAGGCAAGGCAGGCTAAATAGGGGCTACTTCTCAGGGGCTGCTCACGTGAGACAGGATACAGAAAGGGAAGGGCCTACAAGAGATGGGAGTGTTAACCTGAGAGTATCCCAGGAAGACAATAATCTAGAGGAGGAGAACTCAAGTCCACCTGGCGGGCATCGCATTAGGGCCACATAACATGCCTTTCTTTGGTCACAGAACCCCTCTTTCATCCAGCCCTTCCCAAGTTCTTCCAGCACACAAAGCCCAGTAACTCTAGTCGCGGTGACTGGTACAGGAAAGGGCATGGACCTAATCTTGTCCAGTCAGACTAAAGCTCATGTCCTTTCATTGGCTGAGGAAGTCAAGCTTTTCCTCTGGGAAGTGAAAGAGAGGTGAGCCTGCTATAAAGTGGAATCAGCAACCCGAGGAACAAAGTTGAAGAGAAGAGTGAGAAACTGAGTGGTTACCATGATTTAGCTTTTGGATCAAGGCTTACATGAACCAAGAGTTCTTTTGGCCTTTTATGTCACCCAAAGTGATTAATTTCTTTTATTTAAGTCAGTTAATGTTAGGCCTTCTGTGACTTGCAAATTAAGCCACTTAACTTACAAAGTGTTCTTGGTAAGAAGCTAAGTTCAAAAGCCAGAAGAAAAATGGACTCCTGTTGAAACCTAAAGTCAGGCCAGTGGTTCAAGTCACTAAAAGAAGAAAACAATTTGAGAGGCGCAAAGAAGGTGAATTAGGAAACCAGTGCTGAGGCTATAGGCAGACAGCAGGACACTCATTTTAGGCAGACCTCAGCATAACCTGCCAAGGCCAGGGTGGGTCTCTGTGGAGTCAAACACAATCACTCGTGAGGTGTGGAGCTCATGACTAAACATATCAGGAGCCATATCTCCTGGTATGTGCCAAAGATGACAGGAGACCATACTGGGAGTGAACAAGGTTCCAGGCAAGTGACAAGGTAAAGCAAATCTACAGGTGTGCACACACTAAGAGCTACATGGAGGGATAGTGAAGTGTTATCTGCCAGCCCCCAGGTAATGAGGACACTCTAGTGGACCAGGATAACCAGGCGAAAAATTTCATCGCTATGTAAAATGTAAGCCTATCAGACAGAACACGGAGGTAGGTTATAAAAGGTGGAAACTGAATAAAGGAATATTTGGATTTTCAGGGGAAAAAAATCCACTAAAGTCTTAACATTAACATTGCGTGAGCCTTCTCACTGCCGGTCCTGACGGCAGGTTAAAATAAACAACAGTCAGTGTCTAGAGATGTGACTGCCCACTGCAGGGGTGTCCGAGCTTTTGGCTTCCCTGGACCGCATTGGAACAAGGACTGTCTTGGGCCACACATAAAATACACTAACACTAACAATAGCTGATAAGAAAAAAAAACTGCAAAAAAAATCTCATAATGATAGTTTATGAATTTGTGTTGGGCCACATTCAAAGCCGTCCTCGGCCACATGCCAGTTGGACCAGCGATGCCTACAGCCACTACACCTCTGCTGGCTGATCCCAGTACTACATACCCATCTCCAACCCAGAAATCTGGAAAGTGGCAGAAGACCTGGGAAGAATCCTTGCCTCAGTATTTTAAGATAACAAGTGTTCCAATGAGAAAATTACTGCAATTAGGAAGTGTTCTGGACCATGAATATATTTGGAGAGTGAAGGAGAGGCAAACATCAAAGAGAGTGAGGAAAGCACTAGATATGAAGAAATCAGTGGTCTTAGATTAAAGAAAGCAATGTTACATCAAATGACTGACATCCTTTCTCTCGTTTGTATTTGTAATGAGCTAAGTCCCAAAACTACAAATTTTTAGAAATACTATCTATCTAATGGCATTTCCTATAATATAAGTTGACTAATACTACTAATAGCTAATATTTAGTGAGTACTTTCTATGTGTCTTGCACTTTGCTAAGTATTTGACATACCTTCTGTCATTCCTACATCAACCTTATAAGGTATGTAGTGTTATTATTATTACCATTTCAACAGAGAAAGCCAAGATTTAGAGAAATTAAGAAACTTGTCAAAGCATCTAGCAAAGAGGCTGAGCTTTTAAAACTGCACTATACAACAACAAAAGAAACAGCTTAGAAGAATGGCATCTTTCCATGGCAAGCTCTCAAATGCCATGTGAAAAATCACCCACCTTAAAAATAAAAAAACTGTTCAAATAATTCTCATAAGCAAATAAAATGAATATGGCATACCATTTCCCACACTGCCTGGGTAAAACATGAAGGCTGAACAGCTAATGCAATGCTAATATTATTTTAAAACATTTTTAAATTGTAGGACAACTGCAAGGACAATGATATAGATGAATAGGTTACAAAAATAAATTATTATAAGGCAAACATCCTTATAACACTGTCCAGATCAAAACACAGAAATTGGGTGTCTACCGAAAGTCCTCCCTGTTCCCCATCCCATAATGTCCTCTCCCTTCTCCCAAGGAAACACTGGCCTGACTTTCCAGCAATCACTGCCTTGCTTTTCTTTATAGCTTTATCACCCAAGTGTGCCCTCCAATTGAAGGTTGTCTTTTTTTCCCCCCTGATAGTTTAGTCTATTTTAATCTACAGGCTCTCCCCTTCCCACTTTTTTTCCTACTAAAAATGAATTTTGAAGAAATTGACCCACGAAAACCTATAAACTGGCAGAGTTGCCCATAGCCTGAATTTTGCTGATTGCATCAATGCAAATATTATAACCAGGTAGTACAAATCAAACCATAAAAAGGAGATCACGTAGATTTAAATGCAAACACCTGGTCTGCCAGATTCACATGAGCATTAAGACTGTTCCTCTCACAGGGCCATGAGATTATTATTGTTTTTTTATTTATTTTATTTTATTTTTTTGAGAGAGAGAGAGAGATACAGAGACAGAGAGAGAACTGAACTGGGGGAGCTCCCAGCTCAGCATACGGGTCCACACGGGCCGGGGCCAGAATTCTATCCTCGGTCCCCAGCGCTGCAAAGTGAGCGCTCAACCCACTGAGCCATCCGGCTTCCCCTATTATTGTTTTTTACAAAAGTTTTGATACAGTTGTTCTGAGGTCGTCTGTTTCTTCCTACCCTTTTCTTGCTGCCTTATACATACATCTCACAGAAAATCTGGTAAGGGAAGATATGATGTTGGATATATCTATGTGTATATCTATATATATGAAAGGCAAACAAACAAACAAGCAAACAAACACATCAGTAAGTATAAACAAAACCAAAAAAGGGAACTTTTCCTGGGAAGGACTAGAAAGGTTCAGCAACCTCTACCCGGCCCTTTGTTATTTGTTAAGTTTTGACACTTTTGTTTAAGAGATAGTCAGATGCAGCTACCAATTGAGAAGAGCTAGATGAAAACAAAGCAAAATCAATAAAAGGGCAATTGAAAACTCAATGTAATTTTTCTTTAGGAGAGTGAGACAAGCCATATTCATTTTCCCTCTCACATTTACTCTTACCACCACATTCTTTTCAAGCCTTAGTTTCTAAGCAATGGCCTTTAGGCATGGAATAAAAATAGTGTTGCCGTTAAATCTACTTGCTGTAAGAACTTGGGGCAAGTTATTTAACACAAGTTTCCTTACATGAACAGTGAGGATAATATGTACCTTACGCGATTGTTGGAGGGTCCAATGAGATAAGAGCTATAAAGTGTCACATAGCAAATGCATAACAAATGTCAGTCTCTGCTTCACCTCTTCCCTGCCAAGTTGTATCAATTTTCCTTTAAATATGTTGGCTTTAAAAATGGAATCCATTGAAAACCAAAAGTTCAAATAAAGGACATAAAAAATTCTGGATTTTCATTTCACCCTATGCAGAATAAACCTTTCAACAGCATCATGAACTGAAGAACTAGTGACATATCGTCTCCTTCACAGTATTTCCCACGTTCACCCTTTCCTATCTATCCCTGTAAAACCTTGCTGGTTTGGCATTTTATTCTACCAGATAGCAAGAGGTAGCCTGGAGATCTTCTATTCCATTCCTAATTTCACTGGTAAAGAAACAAGCCCAGAGTGACTTGCCCAAAAGCACTTAGCTCTTTAACAGCAGAAAATAGACAACAGCTTCTGATACGGGTTACAAATTAAGTGCCTACAGGGGCCAGTAGGTAAAAGACCTAAAAGCAAAGAGAAGGCTTAAGTGGGGAGCACAGCTGTTCTACACTGTGAATTCCAACTCACAGTTGTGTGGGAAAGAGGCCAAGTGTTGCTAGAACTTCTAATATTTAAAGAAATCACGGAAACTTGAAACTTCATATGTAATCTACTCACTTTTAAAGGTTGGCAATGCATTAAACATTTTTTTAAACCTCTCTGCAGGTCTAACAAGACACATCTCTGGGCTGGATTTAGTCCACAGCTGGCCAGTTTGAAGCCTCTGCATCCTGCTAACCCCAATTTAAATTTCTTCTATTTAATCTGCTTTGATACTCCCACTCCCTGCTTAAAAACCTTCAATGGTTCACCACTGTCTACAAGATAAAATCCAAACTTCTTGACTAGCCCTTCAAGGCAATCCAGGACCATATCCAAGACCCCAAACTACTGTATTTCTACCTTGCAATCCGTCTCCATCCTCCACTGCAACTCGAATGACCAGATTTCTACTCTAGGTACAAAAACGTCCAGGCCGCATGGGCAACTAACTCCTCGGTCCCCAGACTTTTCCCTTTCTTTGAATGCTCTCCACCCTTGCACTCCCATCAATGAAATTGTCCATCCTTAAGTGTCAGGTTCAAATACTACCTCTCCACAAAACATCCCTGCTGGTCCCTGTTAAGAGCCATCTTGCTCTGAATTTCCAGAGGACTTTATATTACTCACATGACATCTACCACATAATTGCCTTGTTTGCAGTTACCTGCATAATAAGTTCATTTCCCCAAGGACCTAATAACATTCCTGGCAGGGTATGAATCTAAACATTATAGTAGTCCCTCCTCACTCACGGGTTCACTCTCCACAGTTTCAGTTACTCGCCATCAACCACAGCCTGAATATATTAAATGAAAAATTCTAGAAATAAACAATTCACACGTTTTAAATTATGAGCCATTCAGAGTACATGATGAAATCTTGTGTGTCCAAATCTATCCCACCCTGGATATGAATCATCTCTTTCTCCAGTGTTATCTGTGTATACGCTACTGGCCCATTAGTTACCTAGTAGCCACCTCAGTTATCAGAATGACCGTCCTGGTATCGCAGTGCTTATGTTCAAGTAACCCTTATTTTACTTAATAATGGCCCCAATTGCAAGTGCAGTGATGCTGGTAATTTGGATATGCCAGAGAACCATAAAGTGCTTCCTTTAAGTGAAAAGGTTAAAGTTCTCGACTTAAGGAAAAAAAAAAAATATCACTAGTGAGATTGCAAAGACTGATGGTATCTTCTATCTGAAACTAAAGGAAAAAGAAATTCATGCTATTGTGCTGTCACTCCTCAATGTGCAAAAGTTATGGCCACAACATGGTAATGCTAGTTAAAACAGAAAAGGCATTAAATTTGTGGGCAGAAGACATGAACAGAAAACGTGTTCTGATTGTCAGCAGCATGGTGCACCAGCAAGCCTTGAACCTATATGAAGACATCAGTGAGCAGTCCCCTGAAATGAGTGACACCAAGCCATTTACTTCAAGAGATGATCATGCTTTCCCAAAATAAGACATTTTGAGAGAAAAAGCGGCCACAGTCACATAACTTTTATTAGTTTGCTGTTATAATTGTTCTATTGTATTACATTATTGTTAATCTCTTACTGTACCTAATTTATAAGTTAAGTTTTATCACAGGAACATAATGTATAGGAAAAACCAGTATATAAGAGGGTTCAGCACTATTTGTAGTTTGAGGTCTCCACTGGGGGTCTTGGAATATGACCCCCAAGGATAAAGGGGAACTCCTGTATGTTGAATATCCTCAGAGTACTTTGTACAAAGAAAGGAGCTCAATAACCATATTAGAAACATTATCCGTTTACATTGAGAACTTGTGGATCAAATGTAAAGAACATATCTTTGTAGAATTCTGTTGCATCTATACTTTCATAGGCAGACACCTTTGAGTGATGCAAAATGGGCCAAGGGCTCACCTCCCAGGCTCCCTAAACATTTTCCCATGACTACCTTCTCCTCTACTACCTTCTACTTGTTTTGAGATTTTCTCCTCTAGAAGCACTCACATCTTTGCCTTTGACAACACTGATTCTAAGAGGCCACTGTTAAATTAACTATCCATCTATTACATAAAAGCATTCCAGGGAAGTTGATCTTTTTCTGAGTAAGGTTAATTTATCAGATCTGATGGTTATCACTTGGAAAGACAGAAAGCTGGCTGGCTATCAGTGAACAAACACCGTCCAAGTATTTCAGTTGTGATAAAACTGATTAAACTGGCTTCCCAGCAATCAGGGCTAATTTTGAGTGTGGATGTCCTAAACTTTTATCTCACATTTTGTTTTTCCTGGAGCCAACCCCATTTTCAGCCTTCTATTTTCAGTTAGTGTCAAAAAAGAATTAGACTTCATTTTATTTTTTCTGACCTGGTCAGCACTAGAGGCATTCAATAAACCGCTGAATAAATTTAAAAAATCAAATTTTATTTTTGCTTAAAAACAAATGCGATTACTGAAAGGGGGAAATGGGACAGTCTTGTGAAAGGGCCTAAATGTACCCCAATCATGGGAAAAGTTGAGATGGTCTTATCTCAAACTAGCTATAGTTTTGATGTCAGCTGAGAAATTTCGATTAGCATATTCTGGATACACCTTTTAACCTGTATAAAATTATACCGTACTTGTCAAAGGCAAGTTAAACCTTGCAATCATAAAGTTGTCCTCACATTTATGCCACATGATAACCTGTATTTAGATGTCAGAGAGCCAAGACAGCCTTGAATTCCAGGAAACATTAAAGAAAACTAATGACAACAGAGATTCCACTGTGAAAACAAGGTTTTCCACTCTTTTGGATGATGCCATGGTAGGTCATATCTACTTAACATTCTAATTTCTTTATCAAAAGAGAAAAACGCACTCAAACTTTTATTAGGAGTGTTTCTCACATAAGCACATTTTATAACATGCTAATAACATACGCTAGCATAAACATAATGGAACATACACTCAAAGAACTTCCCATCAAAAGCAATTCTTTCTTTTATAACTCGTGTGGGAGGAAGGAAGAGGAAACGGAATAGGTTATAAACAATAACCAAGAGGCCCTGAGTCCGCCATTTTTCCGATTTTAGTATATTTTGTGGTAAAACTCAAAGTCATGCTCTCCCCTCTGTTGAAAACTAAGGTGGACATGCTTGCTTTGTCCTAGAGAAACAATCTTCTGTGTTAAGTTTCAAAAACAAAATTTTAACATTTCAGAAACACATTCAAAATACTTTTCAAGAATAAAAGGATTCTGGAACTTTGATTTTTTTTGGTTAAAAACT
Organism: Craseonycteris thonglongyai; assembly: GCA_004027555.1. NCBI lineage: Eukaryota > Metazoa > Chordata > Mammalia > Chiroptera > Craseonycteridae > Craseonycteris > Craseonycteris thonglongyai. The sequence continues at coordinate 9,778 of PVKE010016476.1, read as the reverse complement.
CCACTTTAGACCAACAGCAACAAATATTTTATGATTATACTGTTGTAAAGTAAAGACACTCAAGAATTTGTTACAGAATGAGAACGAAGTAGCCCACGTGAACACGGGGCAGCCTGGAACCCACGGCCCTACTTGTAAGACTATAAATGTGACTAGAGTAAGCGCTCGCCACAGCTTTTTCCGATCTTGAACCAAGCCAAAAATAACTGGGCAGCTCCAAACTCCTTTGATGCTGTTAAATACGTATATTTTTTTCCAGCTGAAACTGGCGTTGTTAGGCTGACGTCCCAAAGGGTTGGTGAGAAAGTCGTGCAAGTGCAACCTGAGACTATCAGTGTTTCTCCCAGGAAATGGAAGAGCACTGACACACCGGGGACAGGCGGACACACACACACAGCAGCTGCGCCGGGGTGACATTTGGTTGCTTTGAATGAATTTCTTTTTTTTTTTTTTGAGAACGAGGGGTCACTTTTTTTTTTCACTGTAAAATGATCCTGGGGGGCATGTGGGTGGAGGAGGTTCACCCCCACTCCAGGAATCCTTCCGGGAGAAAAGGGCGGACTCGGCTGCAGAGGCGGGAGTGTTCGGGAGCGCGAGGCCCAGGAACGACCCCGCAGAGGGCAGAGCCGCAGGCCTGTGCCAGCCGCGCCGTGGCCGATGCCCAGGGGCGGGGTGCCCGGTGAGGGGCACGCAGGTCCCTGTGCGCACGGGCCGCGCGGCGTGCTGCCGAGGCTCGGCGGGGGCGGCCGGCCCTTACCTGGTTGCTGCGGTACCACGCGCTCGACAGGGAGCCGTTGCCGGTGCCCAGAGCGCCGTACGTGAAGTTCCGGGACAGCTCGTCCAGCGCGGCCGCGGCGGCGTCCCCGGAGCCCCCGGGCGCCGCCATGGGCTCCCGTTCCAGGCGCTCCGCGAGGCGCCGAGGAGGAGGCGCGCCCTGCCGAGGCCGCGCCGGGGCCGCGCCGCAGCCACTTCCTGCTCGCGCCGGGCGAGGCGGGCGAGGCGGGCGCGCCCAGGCCACCGGCTGCCGTCCCCCGGGCGGCCGCAGGTGCGCCGCCTCCCTCCCCCCGCGCCAGGTGCTCGGGGCGGCGCCCTGGTCGCCGGGCCTCGGTGCACAGCGTCCCGGGGGCCGGGGGTGGGGACGGCGCACGGGCACCTGCACCCGTCAGGGCGACAGCGAGGCCATCCCCAAATGCCCTCCCAGCCCAATTATTTGTCGAAGTGAGTGCGAGTGAAAGGATACAGAGGTAACCCAAAGCAGCCTGTACTTGGCAGTGCCAGCTTTCTGCCACCTATAACGAGGGCTGTCCAGAAAAAACATCCAGCCATTGTCCATATAAGGGGAACGGTTACATGGCTGGGTACTTTCTGGACACCCCAGCGTAGTGTTTCTCATATTTCTAAAATGGTTTGCATATGGAAAAGTCATGGGTTCTGGGAAAGATTGTAAGCAACACAAGAATAAAGATTGGATAGATTAAATCTCAGTGCCAACACTTGATAGTCCCTTCCTGAAATGAAGGAAAGACTCTCCCGTGGTAGCTGGAGGACCCAGACGTGTGTTTGGGACTCGGTGGGGGTTTCCTTCAGTTGGAACCAGAAGGACTTGCTGAGAAGTTGCCAGCTACTGGATATAAGAATTTAGGATGGTTCCATTCATGGGCATGTGGCTTTCTATCACCATTTACTGAAGAGGCTTTCTTTTCTCCATTGTATGTTTTTAGCTCCTTTGTTGAAAATTGTTTGCCTGTATATCCGTGGGGGTGGGGTGGGGGCTTTCAGTTCTGTTTCATTGGTCTGTGTGTCTGTGTTGGTGCCAATACCATGCTGTTTTGATTATTGTCACTTTGTAGTACAATTTGAAGTCAGGAGTGTGACACTTCTGGCTTTGCCCTTTTTTCCTCAGGATTGCTTTCGCTATTTGGGGTCTTTTGTGATAAAATGCAAATCTGATGATTTTTTGTTCTAGTTCTTTAAAGAACACCATTGGGTTTTTAATGGGGATGCATTTAATCTGTGTATTGCTTTTAGTAGTATGGCCGTTTTAACTTACATTGATTCTTTCAATCCATGGACATGAGTATCTTTCCACTTTGTGTCTTCATTTTAGTACTGCCTTGTAGTTGTCAGTGTATAGGTCCTTCACATCTGTTAAGTTTATTCTTAGGTGTTTTATTCTTTTATTTGCAATTGCAAAAGAAATAGTAGGGAAATGCAAATCAAAACCTTACTGAGATACCACCTTACACCAAGTGTTGGAGAGGCTGTAGAGAAAAAGGAACCCTCATATACTACTGGTAGGAATGTGAATTGGTACAGCCACTATGAGAAACAGTATGGAGTTTCCTCAAAAAAAAAAAAAAAAAGAAGAAGAAGAATAGAATTACCATATGACCCAGCAATCCCTCTTCTAGCTACCTAACCCCAAAATGTGAAAACATTAATTTGTAAAGACATATGTAGCCTTATGTTCATTGCAACATTATTCACAGTGGCCAAGACATGGGAACACTCAAGTGTCCTTTGATAGATAACTGGATAAAGAAGATGTGATATGTGTGTATACAAGGGAATACTACTCAGCCATAAGAAAAGATGAAATACTGCCATTTGTGACAGCATTGGTGGATCCTGAAAATATGCTAAGTGAAATAAGTCAGACAGAAAATTCTAAGAATCATATGATTTCACTCAAGTGGGATATAAAACTGAAAGAAACAAACAACACTCATACACAAACAAAAACTCATAGACACAGACAATAGGAGGGTGGTTCCCAGAGGGAAAAGGATGTGGGGTGGAGTTGAAGGGAAACATGTATATGGTGCCAGGAGATTTGACTTTGGATGGTGACTACACAACGTAATATATAGATGATGTATTATAAAATGGTACAGTTGAAATGTGTGATTTTATTAGCCAATGCAACCCACAATAAGTTTAATAAAATTAAAAAAAGAAATTTAGAAAGGGAGATAATTGTTGTTAATGATCTTAAAAAACTCTCACCAGATGTTCTGGGTTTACCTGTATTTAAATTCTACTGTATTGCTACAAATAATCTGTAAGGTGCCTCTCACCTTGAAAATTCCATGATTCTATATTTTTTCCTGAATCTCTGGAACTTGTGATGTTTTTTGTTTGTTTACACAAAGCTGAGATTCTTGTATAATGTGCTTTGACTGCCATGACTTCATGAAAGAGATGAAGAAAAGATAATTGCTACCTGCAGGGGAACAGGGAAAAAGTTTTCAGTGTTTTTATGGTAAATGTGCAAATGAGAGAAGAAAGTGAGAAAAACTAATTTTGGATAAAGAACGAGACATGTCATCTGGGAAATTGAATAGTTTCTTGCTTGAGCACCCAAAATGTTCAGTGAGCAGGTAATATGGTAGATATTTCCAAGTTTAATGGGCTCATTTATTTCAAATACACATCTGAAGGGAATGTGTCTATTTTTAATATTTTCTGTAATACATTACATGAATTTGTACTGATGATGTTGATTGAGATGCTCTAGGGTGCAAGTAACAGAATATCTAATTAAAAGTGGCTTAAACAATAAGCATTTGTTGTCACCAGAGGTACTGTGGCTCTTTGTGGTTCTATGATGGCATCATTTTCGTCGTTCTGCCTGCCATGCCTGAGAAATCGGCCTTCTCCCTTTTTGTGGTGGCAGCTCCAGTCATTTACATGCAAACGCGACCACATTTAGAGAAGAAGCTGAGCATTTCTTCTTATGCATCTTTTTATTATAGAGGGGAAAGCTTTTCTAGAATCCTGAAGCCTTCCTTCTCAGTTCCCATTAATCAGGACTGGGTCACATGTACATGTTCTTCCTGCAAGGGAGGATGGGAAAGTGACTCATGGGCATTTCCGGTCTTCAAAGTGGGAAGTGAGCTTTGCTGGCAGAGAAGAACCAGGATGGGGTGGAGGGCACCCCCAGCAGAGCATGGCACAGCCACTCTTCAGTATATTTTATCAGCCAGAATGTAATTAGTTATACAGTCTCTAACAAGCAAAATAATAAATGGATCATGTTACTGTCCTGTCTAAAATGTCTCCAGGGGATGCCAAGATACCTCACTTGCCTCACAATCCTGAAGTCTGGTGCTCAGTTCCCGCCCCAGCCATGCAAACCCATATGCTGAACTGCAGTGCAACTGGTAACCACTGGGATGGTCCCTGGTTCTGTTCCTGGCCCACGTGGCCCCAGGTCCACCTGTGTGGAATGAACCATGTCACAACTAATGATGTACATCTAACATGTACAACTACAGAGATTGCTCTGGACCATCCTTCCCCTTCTTGATCTCTCTTTCTCTCTCTCTCACCTTCTGCCAAAAAAAAAAATAAAAACTAAATTAAAAAATATATAATAATAATAATAATAAAATGCTTCCAAACCTCCGCATTGGTACAATAATTCACACTTTTTAAGTCTGGCATATGAGACCCTTTTATGATCTCACCTCTATATTTTGCTACACTTAAATCATTCCTGGTTTATTTTTTAATAAAAAAAATCATGTTCAGTTTCTTGGCATTTGTTTAAAAACCTCTAATCTTGGAGAAAGATGGCACTTGGTGCAGAATAGTTTTGATGTGCAGCTTGTGATGCAGTTTTCCAGATTCCAAGATGCCCCTGCAATTGCTGTTGCCGTCCTCGCAGGAGGGGGTGGCTGAAACAAAGAATTCGTGACCAGCATTCTTTCCCACCCGGTTCACAAGGAGGCGGCAGCCGTGCTGTGTGAGCTATTTTGGTCCCAGCAGTGTAGGCGGAGCTGAAGGCTGTTCAGCGTTTTGAGACGGCCTCTACCTCCTGCGCGGGTGGGGCGCACGGTGTTTCTTCAGGGGATATCCTGATCTCTTCATAAGATGCCAAAGGCCTTTAATCAACATCCTGTCCTCAGCACTGAAAAGGTGGATGTCTTTTTTCCTCACTTAATTTGAGGAATTCTGTTTTAGTGCCACATCATTTGAAGCTGGACCTCAACCATGAACTTAGAGAGCAGGGTTACATTTTTCACCTCTCTCAGCATGCACAAAATAGATTGTTCGTTTTTGTTTGTTTGTTTTAAGTCATTTTTAGCATGAACCAGTCAATATGATTGTAGTTTCACTAATGATGAGTGTCTAAGAAGAAAGGTAGTTATTATGGTAAGGATTAATTTAGGCATCTCATTTCATATACAAAAGTCTACTTCAGATTATATGCTTTAAAGAGAAAGGGAAAACTTTAAATCTTTTAGAATGACATGACACAGTCTCCACAAAAGGCACCTTGAACAGTTATAAAAATGTAGCTGATAAAGGTAGTTGTCTGTGATCAAATCCTGACTCCACTGCTTATTTGCTGTGTGACCTCAACTTGCTTAATTTTTCTGTGCCTTGCATTCATCATCTATAAAAGGGAGATAACGAGTTCTGAAACATAGAAAGTACTCAATAAGTGCTGGCTTTTACTTTTTAAGTTTGGCATATGAGACCCTTTTATGATCTGGCCTCTGGACTCTGCTACGTGCAGATCATTCCCAATTTATTGTTTAATAAAAAAAAATCATGTTCAGTTTCTTGGGATAAAGGATTCCTTAAACAAACACACACAAAAATACAAACCACAGAGGAAAAGATTGATACGTGTAATTGCAATGAAATTAAATTTTATATAGCAATGACCATAAAGTATGAAAAGATAAATCACAAACTGAGAACATTTATTTGTCACTCATATGACTGACAATGGAGTCACATCCAGAATACATACATAAACACCTCCTAAAAGTTAATAAGAAAAGTCAGACAATCCAGTGGAAAAATGGGCAAAAACATAAATAGATTTTTTAAATGAGAGAATATAGATGGTTGATAAACACATAAAATGATCAGAAAAATACAAAATAAAACCCTAGTGGGAACCACTTTACAACAGCCTGGTTGGCAAACATTTATTTTATTTTATTTTATTTGCATCTTGTCTTAGTACATTTAAGCTGCTATAACAAAATATCACTGACAGCATGGCTTATAAACCACAGAAATTTATTGCTCACGGTTCTGGAGGCTGGGAAGTTCAAGATCAAGTCACTAACAGGGTCATATTTAGGAAGGCCATCTTCCTATTCATAGCCAGCACCTTCTTTCTGTGTCCTCACATAGTGGAAGGGTCTAGGGCTTTCTCTGGAGCCTCTTTTAAAAGGCACCATTCCCATGCATGAGGGTTCTACCACTCAAAGGTCCAATCTACTAATACCATCATACTTGGGATTAGGATTTCAACATAGATGAATTTTAAGAGGACACAAACATACCAAATGTTGGCAAGGACATGAAACAAGAGAAACTCTTATTTACTCTTGATGTTATTGACATTGGAAATAGTTCGGCATTGTTTGGTAAAGATGAATATTTGCATATGAATTTTAATCTTAGAATATACTCCAGAGAAACTTCTGTAATGGACAGCAAAAGAGGTATACAAAGATAATTGCACTTTTTGTAATAGTAAAACAGTGGAAACTGCTCAAGTGTCTATCAACAGTGTAGTGGGCAAATGACCTTTGATACATTCAGACAATTGAATACTATCCAGCAATGAAGCTATATGCACCACAGGTACCTAGTACTCATGTTGACAAAGATGGATCCCATAAACATAATATTGAGTTAAAAGCAAGTCAAGAGAAGATTATACATAGCATGATTAAGAAGCATATAAAATCAGACAATACATTATTGAAAAGTACATCCATAAATAGGAAAACCTAAAGAATAGGGGGATCATAAACACAAAATTTGGATAGTGGTTCAAAATTATTGGCAATGTTCTATTTCTTAAACTGGGTAATGGACTACATGGACATTCATTTTGAATTATACATTTTTATATGGCATAACTTTTGTAATAATAATAGTATTAATATTTTATAACTAATGCAAAATATTAATTCAGAAAAAAATGTAGAGCTTTGTGGTCAAAGGTTTCAAAAGCTCATAAGTAGACCTGGATTTAAGTTGTCTTCTGCTCTTTATCAGCTGCATGGATTTAGGCAGAACTTCTAGAATTTAGTTTCCTAATTTGTGAGGTGGGAATAATATTAACTCTAAGACTATTGTAAACATTCATGATAGGTAAGTGAAAAACACCTTACAGTTCAGTTCGGTTCAGTTCAGTTCATTTAAACACTTTGTGCCCGGAGCCGAACACAAGGATGAATAAAGCAGAGGCTCAGTGCCCAGGAGCTCACATTGTAGTGAGTGAACAGGCAGGTTAAACAGGTAGATTCAAGTTAACTGCAGCATAAGAGCTTGGAGAGAATAAAATAGATAAGCTCAGCTCAGTTTGGGAAGGCAGGTGCATTCTGAAAAGGCTAGTGAGAAGGAGGTGATGACTATTCTGAGTCCTGAAGGATGAGTTAACCAAATGAAAAAAGTGAGTAGGGAGTGAACAGAACTGGTAGAGGGAACAGCATAAGCAAAAGCCAGAGGCAAGAAATAGCACAGTATGTATTTTTCTACATTAGTCTTGGATGAGACAAAACATACCCCAAAATAAGGATAGAGGGATTGGCAGGGCCAAGAAATTGAAAGTATTTTTGTGTTGGGTTATCAAAGTTCACTTGTCTCTTAATGGGAGCTGTTGAGTAACTTTAGGTAAGGGAGCATCAGGATGAGATTGGTGCTGTAAAAGATCCCCTGCTGGAAGGGCAGGGATGGTTTAAGTGGAGAAACACCAGTCAAGTTAACAGATTGCAATGACTCAACTAAGTATATATGAGAAAGTCTGGAGAGGAGGAGGGAGATTTACGAAAGGCTTAGCAGTAAAACCAGCACAACCTGCTGTTGGGGTGGGGAAGTGGGGATGGAGAGCCTAAGATGTGTTCTAGGCTGGGCTACTGGGTGCGAAGGCAGCACCATTACTGAAGTGGGGAGTAGGAAAGAGGATTTGGTTTAGCGGGGAAAGGATGAGTTTACTTTGAGTTGGAGACTCATTGAATTTGAAGAACTTATAGGGTATCCAAGCAGAAAAGGAAGTGCATAATTATGCTAAGATGCAGGAGTGAATTCAGATCCAGAAAAATCGATTTGGGTGTCATCAGAGCACTGGTGGGTGAGACTGGCCAGAGAGAGCACACGGCCTCCATCTTTTAGAGCAGGGCTCAGTAAACAGTTCTGTAAAGGGCCAGATAGGAAGTATTTTTGGTTTTGTGAATCATATAGTCTCTATCACAATTACTTAACTCTGCCATTGCAGTGTGAAAGCAGCCACGGATAACATACACATAAGTGGGTATGGCTGGGTTCTAATAGAACTAGTCATAAAAATAGCTGGTTGGCTGAATTGGCCCATAAGCCATAGTTTGCTGACTGACCCCTGTTCTAGAGAGAAGAGCGGAGTGCAGAGCACAAGGCCAACAAGCATCATTATATTTGCCAGGCCTTTTGGTGTGTGAGTGACAGGGCCTCAATCTGAAAAGAAATTCCATAACTCATGACTAAACCTGGTGGCGAGCACATAATGCAACACATAGACGAAGTAATGTAGAATTGTACACCTGGAATCTATCATTTTTATAAACCAATGGCACCACAATAAATTTAACAATATATATTAATTAATTAAATGAAAATAAAAAATAAAACCTGGTAAAAAAGGGATGGACTGGACCACTGGATCCAGGAACCTGAACTGGGGTATGGACTTCCTCAGGTCAGCTTCACAGGATGAGGTCATGGCTATAGCTGCTCCTAATCGCCATTCAATGTCAATGTAAGAACATCCAAACCTGTAGAAAGTTTTTGTAAGAGTTCATTAAATTTTATTTGAGCCAAACAGAGGATACTCCTGGAAGCAAGCTCCCAAAGGACTGAGGAAAAATTCTTCAGGGAATGACAGTTTGCAGTTTCTTTTATGCATTTGAGATGAAGGAAGGAGGATTACCTGAAGGTGAGAAAAAGCAAGGTGGCCATTGGATTACAGCAGGGGTTCCCAACCTTTTTATACCCTAGGGCGCATTCTAAAATATCGGTAGGGTGGCGGGCACCAGCTATTTCTAAGGATATTTATTATTGAACAAGAATAAAAAATAATAAACAAAAATAATTTTAAAATAATAAATTTATTGTACAAATTATATACACACAAAGAAAAATATATACAAAACATAATACAAAGTAAATAAAAAACACCTATAATAAAATCATTTAAAAAAACATAAAAGAAAACATAAAAAAAACCAATCTGTCAGTGTGATCTTTGGCATTGCATTTCATTGGCCAATGCCTCGTAATTAGGAGAGTATGGCGACAACCCTTTTAGCAAACAATTATTAAGATGCTCATCGGTAAGTCGAGATCTATATCGTGATTTTATTAAATTCATGTTTGAAAACAAAGATTCGCATAAATACATTGACCCGAAAAACGATTTGATTTTATATGCCGCTTTTTTTAAAAAGTGGGAAACTTTCTTTGTCGACTATATTCCATAAGTCCTCTGATATTAAGGATTTTAGCAAAATATCGTTCTTAAGGTTCAAAACTTCTAACTCTAGTTCTTCTGCTTTCCCTTGAACAAGGTCAGCAATACATGCGGCTAGTTCTATTACATTTATTTGGCAAGTAAAAGGATTGATACAGGAGACAATTGGCTCGATATTTGTAAACTGCAGAAATCTCTCTTCAAACTGTTTTTGAAGCACTTGCAGGATCTCAATAAATAATGACATGTTTAATTCATTGTTACCTAGCATTTTCCTCATATATGGGAAGTGCACGAGAG
>PVKE010016475.1:0-31964 GCA_004027555.1 Craseonycteris thonglongyai | reverse complement strand
GGTTTGGCCCCTGGTTTGAAGGGGTGTGCCTCCCATAAGGGAGGCCCCCAGCCCAGTTTCTGCTCTGTCTGGCCCCCACCCACCTGTGTGGAATGATACCATGTCAAAAACTGATGATATACAACTCTGGAGACTGCTCTGGGCCCTCCCTCTTCTCTCTGTCTCTGTCTCTCTCTGTCTCTGTCAAAAACAATAAAATAAAGCTTAAAAGAAGAAAATCATTTCAATGATAAATCCTATGGTATGTTTTCCTGGTAAAAATGGTATAAATTACCTGAAAAATTTGATGCTGATTTAATTAGCTCTGATCTATTGGAGAAAAAGGAACTCTGCATTCTCCTTCCTTCAGTGAGATCTTTCTGTTTATTAATTCTAATTTTGGATACAGTTTCTTATATTGCCAGAACCCAAGGAGGAGCACATACAAGCTGGTTTTTGTTTGACTATTTTGTTCTCATAGCAACTCATCCTCCCAAAATTCTCTACTCCGCAATGTGGGAGAAAGTTATCTGGAGTTATCCAGGTAAAAAAGGTCTAAGCTTTTTCTATGTGAAATCAAAGCTTCTGTCCTTTGGACTGCATGATATGACTCTCTAGGGAGCCCCTCAAAATGAAATGTGTAGGGGTATCTTATTTATAAGTCAAGGACGCCTGTGCTTGCAAAGCAAAACAAATCCCTAACAAGAAAGTGTAAACAAAGATCAGCTGACTAATGCCTGGTACAAAATGATGCCTAGCATCTGTAGCTTTTGTTGAAATTTGTACAAAGGAGCAAAGTAATTTTGTTCTTGTTACCACTCTCTTGATTAGATAGGTATTGAACTTCCTAAATTGGTATCATTTATTTGGAATTCAAGTAAGGGATGCTGTTAGGCTGCCTTTGCCAAATAATATTTTCCCTTGTGTAATTCTATCCTCCTTTGTTTGAGATCATTAGGGAATTATTTCTTGTTTTAAAAAAAAACATGGTACCATCTAGACCTACTAATTGTTCTCTTTAACATGGAGCTTGTCATCCCAGTGAAGCCTTGGAACACTTCTAGGTCCCCATAGGAAGTTGAGGAAAAATGGCAGGCCCAGGAGACACAAGATACTCAGGGAACAAACTTTTCACTAAGAAATATTGACTCATCTATGTTTAATAGTACCACCAATTGTTTTTAAATGAGCATATGCAATGTGCTAGGCAATTGCTTTAAAAGAACTCTTAGCATGTGCCAAATACTGTTCTAAGTGTTTTACATTTATTGATTCTTTTAAGCTTTGTAACTTTATGAAGTAGGTGATGCTGTTATTCTCACTAGACTGAACACTCCATGAAGACAGGGACTTTGTTTTACTTACAGCACCTAACATATACTAATTATACAATAGATAAATGACTCGCTCTTACAGCTGTGGAGACTAAGAGGGTAGGTGTATTGCTCTAGCCCAGAGTTTCTCAACTTCTGCCCTAAGAACATTTTGGCTGAAGAGAGTCACCTCATTCAAGGTCACACCGCCTTGCCAGGGCAGCTCCTATCCCAAAATTGTCTACTTGGGGATATAAAAATCTGGGCCCTTCAATTTAAATAATTTTAATAATTTGGAATAAATGTGAATTATTATTCCAGCTTCAGAATTTTCTATGATGTCACCCAGTGCCTCTTCCTCAGTTTACCCCTAAGGTATATAGGGAAAATCTCTTATGACCAGCTGACAGAGAAGAAAAAATCCTAAGCGTTGTTCACAGATGGGTTAACTCAGAAAGAGAGCGGAAGGGGAAAATGGACCTCAGTTGCACTGTAGCCCACTCAGGGGTAGCCTTGAAGGAAAATGCCCAATAAGCCTGTAAATAGAGCAGTCATGGTGGTCGGGATAAGGGCTTTGCATTGCTCAACAGTAAGGGCTTCCACCCACTACAGCAGATCTAGCTACTGCCTCAACACATACCCAGCTGTCAGAAGCAGAGATTATCACTAGAGTAGACCCACCAGCCTCTTAGTGGCATGCTGACTACATTGGTCTCTTTTCAGCCTGAAGGGGCAGTGAATTATTTCAACAGATATCCATACTTCAGGCATGAGTTTGCCTTATCTGTCTTCAGGGATTTAGCTAGCTCATATCCTTGAGCTTTCATTGAGATATTTGAAGTAGCTAATGGCCAAGCAGGGGTAGGGACCATGGAGAATGCCCACTTCTTGACTTGCCCATAGCCTCTAAAATCTGTTGTTCTTTCATGGGAACACAATTATCTGTTGATATATATATATATATTTATCATGGGTTAAGCCATTTAGAAAAAAAAAGTGTTGTGGTCCATAAATTACATTTAAATGAGCAACTGAACTCTAAGATTAGGAAGAAGAGTGGGATGTATGCATAAACATCACATTGTGGTAACTAATTACTCATTATCTTCAGCCTTCCTTGATCACCTCTTGATCTTGTATCACTTTATTAAAAAGATGCGTGAGAACCTGTAAAAGGTTCATAATAGGGCAAGGGAAATGATAAAAATAGAGAAATAAGATGGAAGAAGAAAGGTTAACATTATAGCTATTTTTAGCATGCCCATCATTACATGTAGAAGCTAATTGTAGATGGCATATAAGAGGAGGGGCTCTAAATAACTTCTGAGTTATGGCTCAGGCTGTAAGTGATATTGGTGGTCGTGGTTGTTACTAACTGAAGTTGAAAATAAAGGAGGAAGGGCAGAAAGAAAGAGACCTTTCAAAATGTGAGGGCTTGTCCATGGCATAGCTGTAGGAGGGAATAGGGAAATGTAGGAAAGGCAGATTTCCTTGGGAGGTTTAGGGCTGGAAAAAGACATAAAAAACAGAGTCAGGACTGTGAAACCAGTGTGTTGGGACTCTCTAGTTGTGATTGAATTTTCTGTATTGATGTCTGAGTAGGGATCCTGATCTTTGGATTCAAAAGTCTGGACATGCAAAGAGCATGAAATAACAAAGGATGGTGTAGAGACTGAGGCATAGTGTGGTTGGGAAGGTATGTATGAAATACCTGTACAAGAAATACATATTTTCTAGGGAGAGAGGGACATGATATCCATCAGTTTATTGAAGCTTTCTGTGACTTAAAAATAGAGTAAAAGCCACTGGCCTTTACAAAAATGATCAGAAATATCTTTGGCATACAAATCATGATTTGTTTTTAATTTGGCTTTCCAGCATTTACCCATCCCCCTATGGCGTTACGTTCTGCTGATATGTGTCATTTGCCCACTGGTTTTCTCTCACCATGTACAGCTATCCCTATGGCCTGGAAGGCTTCTGTCTCATATTCTCTTCAGAAATTATGTCCTCATCTTCAGAGAATGAGATGAGCTATTGTTTTCTCCACAGGGCCTTTCTCAGCACCTAGGTAAAATTGGCTGGCCCTCCTTTGTAACTACCTCTATTGTATCCCCTATAAAGTGTCATTAACTTGATTTATTGCAGGTCTGTTTCCTTCTCTAGCTTGTGAGCTTCTTAGCACAGAGATTGCCCTATTTTCTTGATAGGCCCAGTGCTCAGCAGGGGACACAATAAATGCTTCTTGAACTGTAAACTTAGAAATGAGTAACTCTCAAAGTGGTTCATCAGGTGTCTTCCAACTTAAGTCTCCAAATAAGAAAAACACTTTTAGAGGCAGAGCAGAAACATGAATTTGTGCAGGGAAGATGCTTGCTTGTTAAGTATGTGTAAAATAAATGGTAACTAACATTGCAGAAAATATCTTCTAAGGAATCTAAGACCAAGAGAGGAGCTTATATGTCTCTGCTGACAGAAACACGGTCTGGGTCTCATTTTCTTTGATTTTGTGATTTAGGATCTAAATTCCACAAAGTGAACAGCCGATAAACTGGACAAATATTGGAATATAGATAAAATAAATTTTTTTTATTTTGTCTTCACTGCATTGTGTAACTCAGTCAACTATTTCCATGATGAAGTATTGGTCACATTCAAGCAGAAAAGACAAGAATAGCTTCTTGTAAAAGAGTTGAATGTTTGGGTGCGGGGGAAGAATTTTATTTTTTTAAGTTCTATACACTTGGTTAAACAATATTTTTTTGTGTTCATAAGTTCATTTGCATAAATATTTCTGTAGGAAAATATTACTAATATAGATTACTAAGTTAAGCAATAAAAGTGAAATATTATAAATATTTAAAAAATAATTCAGTTAGCACTTTTAGTGTATCATTAAAGGAAACAGAATACAATCAAACATTGAAGGAGAAATCTAGCTAGTATGCCTTCCTTAATATATGACTCATTAAAAAAAGCCTAAATCCTTTTATGTGAAAATAACCACTATACAAGTATCTAAATATTCAGTCCTCATAAGTAGAATTTATGTGGTCCCCTATAATCTTTTTAATATATTTGCTTGCATGCACTATGTATTTGATGTATTTGCATCAATTCTGGTCTAAATATTAAGACCAAAAAAAATAATTTTTGAATTTTTAGCTGTGCTTATGTTTATTCTAACTCAACCATTTACATTGCATCAACTATTGACTCACATCAAGAAAACAGTGATTATATCTAGAAACATTTTGAATGCTTAGAGAAGAATTTGACCAGCAGGATGCCATAGTTTAAAAATAAACAGCATGAGGGTCTGTTTGCTTTATGATGGGGGTATCTACTTTCTTGAGAGATTCTGAAGGTGGAGAACAGAAGGAGTTGAAGGACTCTTGTCCTGCAGTATAAGCAGATAATGGCACTTCAACAGCTTCTCTACACAGGCAGGAGGTTGGATTTAGCAATTTTGTCAGAGTCTTCTTATTTCTTAATACCTGTATCATTAGTTGACAGATGGATTTCCATCTGAAATCTTATTTGAAGAAAGCTGCCTCCTGCTAGATAATCTCCTTACACTGTAATTGACAAGTGGAATCAATTTCAATTTCCTACATTTTTGGGTGAGTTTACTAAAAGTTATCCATTCCTTCTATTTGTGGAGCCCATTGTTTCCATAAATATTAATTGAACACTTACTATGGTGCCAAACATTCTGCTAGAACTGGGATACAATGGAAAAATAAGAGATGATACTCAACAAATCAGAATTTGGGTATAAATATTCTTAAGTAATAATATTTTTCATGTTTAGCAAGAAAGGTTGTGACTATAATTCTGTGGTCACTCCTGTCCTTGTTGTTCTTTACATTTTTAAGTGACAAAGGGGAGATTTTCTAGGTAGTAATAAACTTTGTTTTTCTCTATAAAAAGAGTAGGCAACCTCTCTAGTTACCTTTTTTAGACCACAGCTTCTCAACTTCAGAATGGTCATGACTAAGGTCAGAGAGAAATTCCCTTTGAGTTTTGAAAGCCCGTTATTACAGAGTTTTGAAAGCTCGTTATTACAGATGTATCTAATAAACCACATCCCAGCTTCTCAGCCCAGTTCAAGGGGCTTTACTGCTGGTGGTGGGAGAATCTATCGCTGCATTGTTCTCCTGCTATTTCCAATGATAAGAAAGAAAGTTCAGCCAAAAAATTTGATCTGCTCAAGGGAGATGCACACAGCATGGGCAGAGCTTCCCAGCAGGTGTGCTAAGTCTCCCTGAGGTACAATGTACAGAGCAGGTAGGTGCCAAGATACTGCTTGCTTCCTCTCTTGCTCTGGGATGCCATATGGGGCCAGGGGCAGGTTTCTTGCCATTAGTTGCCTGGTACAATTATCCAATTGTGCTGTATGAATTTATCATAACCTAAGTTTATTATATACTGTGATCAAGGTTAGGAAGAACTGTCTTAGGCTGTGTGTGACTCAGAGGGAAGGACTCCTACTGTTAGGACAGGCCCTCTGATGTGTTCCTATTCTCAGGCCTTGTTGGGTCCCAGGAGTCATCAGCAATAGGGAGCAGAGGAAAAGGAAACCAAAATCACTGTGCACAATAACAAAATACTCCTGTTGTGGGCAGGGAAAAGCTTGGCAGAATTTTTGTTTCTTTGAAGAGAATATTTTTCTTTGTTCATATAGCTTTGGATTGCACTGCTTCAGAGGATTATTTTGTTGTCAGGATGTACACGTTTGCATCGTGCAGGTGTGTTTGGTCCAGAGTTACCTATAGTATTCTAGAAGGCTAAAGGAAGAATCTGGGGGCAATTTATCATTAGATCACACTGTGCAGAGATCTCTATGGGGGATGGTATTTGAAATACCAAAGCCCTGACTAGATTATTCAAAGCACATTTTTGATGAATAATCACAGGTTTGGAAAGACGTTGCTGGGGACTGTGGAGGCATACAGATTTCCTGGGTAGGGTTGTAGATTGGTCCTAGAGAGGAAATGGAGATTCACTCTGGGAAGGATTAAAGAAATAACTCTCCTTCCAAGGGATAAGGGAAAGATGGACTGTAAAACAGGGAATTGAGAGTTGGAATTGGGCTATATTCTAAGGGGAATCCCTAAGAAGGGTTTGCTTTGGTAAGTTTCTATAGACGCTGAACAATCATGATTAGTGTTCAGCATTAATTTATTCCTGTGTTGCAGTATTTTCTAGCTGTCTCCATACCTTTTGCAAAGTCCGTTGCACCCACACTGCCTGGCATGGTTGATGAGGAACTAAAGGAAGGAGTGCTTCTGCCCAGGCCAGCTTCATGTTATGGGAGAAGCATGTTCTTAGTTTTCAGGGGGTTCCCAGGGAGCAACACAGGGAGATGCCCAAGGTAGCCTTGAGACCAATGAAAGGGTCAAATGATGGCTGGGCAGTAATGTGAGTCAAAGCTCTCTGCCCTTATCCCCTCAAGTGTGCTAGCTAAAGGTCAACTAGAAGGGAGGTGGTGGATGAAGAGAGGCAGACATTTCACTTCAGCTCACTGAAATCCCGTGAGCACACATTTTCCTGGGCTCACTCTGAAGAATGCCTGCTGTTTTCAGGTCCTGTAAGACACTGCATGTGGGTGTGAGGCAGGAAGTATCAGCCATACTTAGCCAGATATGTGGAATACTAAGAACCCTCATGATATATGTGGTCTACCTTTAGTCATTATCTTTTGGGAAAAAGTAACATGATGGTTAACTTTATGTGTCAACTTGTCTAGGCTATGTTGTCCAATTGTTTGGTCAAATACCAGTCCAGATGATGTTATGAAGACAGCTTTTAGATGTGAGTAACATTACAATCAGTAGACTTCGAATAAAGCTGATTACGCTCCATAATATGGGTGGGCCTCATCTAATCAGTTGAATTTTACTTTAAGACTGCAACATAGATATCATGCCCACACTCCTGCCTGTTGGCCTGCTTTACAGATTTCAGACTTGCCAGCCCCCGTAATTATGAGCCAATTCCTAAAAATGAATTCCTCTCTATCTCTATCATCATCCATCATCTGTATCTATCATCTATATCTATCATTTATCTCTATCTCATTTATCATCTATAGCTATATCTATCTCTGTATAGTATATCTATACATGAGGGCTGTCTGAAAAGTATCCTGCCATGCAATATGAAAAATAAAGACATTTATGGCTGGATTTTTTTGACATTCCTTGTATATTATATAGTATACCATAATATAACAAAATATATTATACAATGTATACAATATAATTATAAAATAAGTTATATAATTATATATAATATCTATATGTATATTGTATTTATATATTATGTAACATAATGTGTAGCACATCTATATGTTATATCTATATATACCTATATCTATTTATATATCTATAGATTATCTCTATCTCCATATCTATTTATAGCTAGTATATATACCCCATTGGTTCTCTTTCAGGAGAATCTTGACTAAAACAGGAAATCTGAAAGACAATACAGATTTAGTGTGTTGTACTGAAAATATTCACCATCCTAATAAATTCAGCATATTTTGCTAACTTCCACCTAGATTTCACATGAACACACTGTCCAAATCCTTTGTTGGGTTAGGAAAGAATGTAGAACTCTGCTCTTGGTCCAGGGCTTCTGGTTAAATATCTTCTGAAAGCATTGTCTACTTGCCTCCGTCTCCTTGATTCCTATCCATGGACTAGAAAAAGGCAATGCTCAGACCCTTATGTCATCCCGTGTTGTCTTTGTCCGTTAGCAGCCGCATGTGGCTGTCTGTGGTAAGTGACTGAACAATCGCTCAGGGAAGTGCATGCGCTAATGGTGCGTGGCAGCTTTACAAACACTGTCTATTCGTGTTAGACCTGAATTGTCCCTTGATTTAAAGATTCTTCTGTGACTATCAGAGCCTTGGGGATGATGCTGGCCAGAAGGAATGTACATGGCTGTTATTGTGCCAATTTTATAATTCATCTTTTAATAATCTGTAACTGAAGAGCTGAGTGGAATGAATCAAACCTGGCCTTGTTTCTCACTGGGGAGCTTTCTGTGTTTTGTTACTGAGCCAAAGCTGAGTGCAGCTGTTGGAGCTGTCACCAGTATTCTGGCTCACCCAGATATTGATAATCATTACTCCTGCTTCACATGGAAAGCATTTATTTAAATATTTATAGTGGAAAGACTATTGTCATTGATATTAAAGCTTTCCAGTGAGTATGTCAAAACGTGAACATGACATTCATAAACTATTTTTGGAAAAAGCTGTATCTTTTTGCTGCATAGTATGCAGAACCCTAGGCTGCATTGTTGATCATCGATTCTTCATAGAAATAGGGAGAAGTTATTACCAGAGAATAATTAAACCTGCAGAAACGTCCAAATGCTGGCAGGCTACAGCCAGCCCCAATATCACACAATAGCCTCTTAGAATCTGCAAAATCAAACAGCCAGGGCTTTCAGTCTGAGGGGGGTAAATAGCATAATAAATTTTCTTTATCCTGTTATGATTCCTCTCCTGGCTTTCCTGGATTACAGTCACCAGCAGGTCACATCACATTTATGCACCCTCCATGCAAAGTGCTTTGGAGTGGAGCCTAAGGCCTGGTCCAACTGGGAATGACCAGCTTATCATCGCAGGAATGAAAGCTGCTTTTGACTCTTGTCAGCCGCCTCACTGGGAAGCCTTGTGCTAACACAAACCACTGCTATTTCCTTCTTACATTTTCTCTTTTCTGGTTTCCTTGCCTTTTGTTATTTGCCTTCTGTGGGTGGTCTTCTGTCTCCTGAATCAAGTTCTCTTTGTTCTTTCTGATGTGGAACATGTTAGTTGCTTCCATCAAGACAATTTAATTTGAAGATAGTATCTGATCACCTCCAAGGGAATGTTCAAAGCCTTGACTAGGTAGGCTCTGAACAGCAAAGACCTCAGCAGGGCTCAGCTGAACCTATAGTAGGTGAGGTGATCTGATAACTGCTGGGGGCTAAGGAGCTCTTCTGAGACCCAGCTCTGGTGTGGGAGGAAGATTTTCTATCAAAGCCTTGTTTATCATTGAGAAGGAGGGAGGCTGAGTCCAGTGCCGGAACAGTTAAGATACTTGAATCACAGGCCAGCCCCTGGAGCACATCTGGGCTCAGAGGAGACAGCTGTAAGTAAAAATCAGGTCATAATGCTCTGTGACACATTGGGGCTCAGTGACACACTGATTAGGGAGCCATTTAACAGAGGGTAACACAATGGGAGGGAGCCTCCTCTTTTTATAGAAGGACTTCAGTGCCTGGAGCAACTGTGGGCAGCAGCAGTCCTCAGTCTGTCTAGTCTTCCAGGTGGCCACCAGCAGAGACCCGCAGCGTGAGTACCATGGGAGCTGGCACGTGTGAGACACCTTCCAGAGACTCCTAGAAACACGTGGGTGGGGAGCGTTCCTTGGGCCGCTAGAGATTATTAGCACATAGGGCTAGAGTCAGCATAACTGGGAGATGAATGCTAATATATTGGGCCATATTTGTCTCAAAAGAGTGGTGATTCCTGGGGGAGTCTGAGTTCCATTAAAATATTCCTGAATGAATGGACAATACACTTTTGCCCTTCTCTTATCCATGTGCTCGGTGGTTCCTCTTGGGTGGTCAGATCCATGTATTCTGAGTCTTTTGCCAGAAGGGCTGAGCTGAGTTCCTTAAGAAAGCCTTCTGGATTTCCCACGTGAATCCTACACCCTGATGTTAGCTAAAATCAAGAATAAATATAGTTTCAATCCTAAAATAGATCTGAAGTCTAAAACTCGACCAGCTTTCCAATAGCTTGTTGGCTAATGAAGAAGTTTGTTTTTAAGGAGTACGGTAGCTTTTGTGACTTAAGTGGATTCACTGGAAAGACAAACTGGAGAAAAGTTTAGGAGACATAATATTTTTAAGACAGAAAAATACTGGGTACGAAAGTTAAGCGATGAAAAGAATGTTATGCTTGGCCAAGTCAGCCATTTAATGACAAAACTCCCCGTTTCAACTGGGAACTGTCTGTTTTGGCCGTTTAATGTAGTCTTAGAGAGTAGTCTTAATTTCTGAAGACTTTGTTATAAGAAAGCCAAATTAATCAGAGTTTACTGAAAGGTTTCAGAGGACTTCCATTTTAGGATGGACGGGCTTGAGGTTCAGAAAGATACATTGTGTAATTTCATAAGAATCCTTTATAATACAGTATGAAATTATGCTCACATGCTCTGAAGTGTTTCTAAACAGCTCTGGCCACATCTTGGATATTCATTGTCTGAGCATGCATAATTTGAGAAATCATAAAGTGACGGCAGAATTTTGTTCTAAAAGATTCTTAGGGAGTTGATCTCCACTCACTTGAACGTTGAACGGTGTGTAAGCTTTTTTTCTCAGACAACCTTAAACTCTTGCTTCCTTTACTCCCCAGTCTACAATTTTGAGAGCTTTCAGGATGGATTCCTCTGTTTGGGCTTGTGGTCTGTAATATTGTAAAGAATTTGTTGATCTATGGGACCCTTTCCTTTCATTTGATGCCATGATTTTAGGGCCTGCTTTCTGCTCTTTTTTGGTTTTTGTCTGGTTTTCAGTTACTTGCTAAGTTGCTAGGTGATAATTAAGGCCTTAGCTAAGGCAGGGGACTGACTTACCCCTCAAAAATTAATTAGGCAAAATTTGGTGTATTGCTGGTAGATGAATATATTTTAGGGAAATTTTAAAATCAGAATCTTACAGAGTTTTGTTACATAAAAAACCTTAAAAGGCAACTTGAGGAATTGTATTTATTGGCATGTCTGGAGAACTCAAGGCTATGGCTAAATAATGGTGAAATGAATGGTGATGTAATTGATATTTGGGGCCCTGGGAGCATTGAACAACACCCTTTAAATTCCACTCTTTACAAAGCTAGCTTTGCATGTGGGTTCTTCCAATATCTAACAAATTTAACTTTGTCTTCGTTATGACTCAGTGGCTTGGGTTTCTTGACTTGTGCTTTGCTTACAGGTATACGTCTTTCAGAGGAGCTGTTCCAGGCCAGAGAAGTTGCATACAAATGAATATATAATAAACTAAATACTGTTTTAACTCCTTAAAGTTAGCAAACTTTTAAGTATTTTTCTTATGTGTGTGCATGTGAGAAAACTTTTGTATGGCGAAGAATGGCCAAATAATTTATTTACTTGGGAAACCCAGGTTTTTCATGTATCAACTCCACTTAAAATGGGAAATCTCCTTTTGATAGTACAGTCTGCTAGGAACCAGAACTTTTTACTGGAATGTCAGGGCTTCAGATTTCCTGCCCTCTCCCACACTGCTGCTTCTGAATACAATAATTTTTTCTACTTGGACATTGATACATTTGAGATATAAGGAGTATAGCTATTAAAAAAGGAAACTGTTGGATTAGAGTTACTAGAATTTTTTTTTTTTTTTTTTTAGTGAAAAGCATAAAAGTGCCCACAATTCTCAGGAAAAAAGGGGCAATGTAATTTTAATATTTTGTCCACAGCCTCTCCAGCACTTGTTCCTTGTCTTGTTGATAATAGCCATTCTAGCAGGTATGATGTGGTATCTCATTGTGGCATTTCTCTAAAGCTAATAAAGTTGAGCATTTTTTCATATGTCTGTTGGCCATTTGTATGTCTTCGTAAGGGGAAGTGTCTGTTTAGGCCTTCTGCCCAATTTTCAATTGGATTGTTTGTTTTGTTGTTGTTGAGCTGTATGAGTTCTTTATATATTTTAGATATTAGCCCCTTATCAGAGGCATTGTTTACAAATATTTTCTCCCAGTTGGTTGGTTGCCCCTTTGCTTCATTGATGGTTTCTTTTGCTGTGCAGAAACCTTTTAATTTGATATAGTCCCATTCATTTATTTTTGCTTTTCTTCCCTTGCCTTTGAGGTCAGGTTCATAAAGTCCTCCCTGAACCTAAGGTTTATAAGTTTAGTACCAATGTTTTCTTCTATACAGTTTATTTTGTGGGGACTTATGTGGAGGTCTTTAATCTATTTTGAGTTAATTTTGGTATATGGGGACAGAGCACAGTTGAGATTAACTTTTTGCATGTGGTTTTCCAATATTACCAGCACCATTTCCTGAAGAGGCTTTCTTTTACCCATAGTATATTTTTTGCTCCTTTGTTGACAATTATCTATCCAAATACTTATGGGTTTATTTCTGGGTTTTCAATTTTATTCCATTAGTCTGTGTGTCTATTTTTCTGCCAATACCAAGCTGCTTTGATTATTGAGGCTTTGTAGTATAGACTGAAATAGGGGAGTGTGATGACTCCAGCCTTATTCTTTTTTTGTAGGATTGCTTTGGTAATTCAGAGTCTTTTGTGGTTCTATATGAATCTATTGATTTTTAAAATCTATTTCTTGAAAGAATGTCTTTGGGATTTTGATGGAAATGGCATTAAATCTGTATATTGTTTTGGGTAATGTGGTCATTTTAACTATGTTGATTCTTCTAATCCATGAACATGAATATAGTTCCATTTCTTTGTATTTGTTCTTCAATTCCTTTTAATAATGCTTTACAGCTGTCAGTGTATAAGTCCTTCGTGTTCTTTATTCCTAGGTATTTTATTCTTTTTGTTGTGAATACAAAAGGTGCTGATTTTCTCATTTCCTTTTCTAAAGTTTTGTTGTTGGCATATACAAATGCAATTGATTTTTGTACACTGATACGGAATCTTTGTACACTGCTGGTGGGAATGCAAATTGATGCAACTGCTATAGAGGACAGTGTGACGATTCCTCAGAAAACTGGGAATGGAGCTACCATATGACCTGGCAAACCCCCTTCTGAAAACCTTAGTCTGTAAAAACATATGTACCCCAATGTTATTGTAGTGCTGTTCACGTGGCTAAGTCACGAAAACAACCAAAGTACCCTTTATTAGATGACTGGATAAAAAAGCTGTGGTACGTATATACAATGCAATATTACTCAGCTATAAGAAAAGATGAAATACTGTCATTTACAGCAACATGGATGGAACTTGAGATCATGTTAAGTGAAATAAGTCAGACAGAAAAAGCTAAGAACCATATGATTTCACTCATATGTAGAATAAAAAACTGAAAGTAACAAAGAAGCAAAGCCCCATGGACATAGTCAATAGCTTAGTGGTTGCCTGAGGATAGAGGGGAGGGCACGGGAGAGGAGGGAGGCAGAGCTAAATATGGAAAGAAAGCTGACTCTGGGTGGTGGACAAATATTGTGACACATAGATGAAGTACTATAGAATTGTACACCCGGGACCTGTGTAATTTTTACTAACCAATGTCACCCCAATAAATTTAACAATAAAAAAATAAAAACAAAAAAACAACAATTTTTGATATTTTGTATTTCTTTATTGAAACCCTGACAACTTGGAAACTGCCATGATACCACTTTTCTTAATTTTTTAAATGGATATTTGAAAAATCACACTTTTTTTTTTAGACAGAGAGAGAGAGGGAGAGAGAGAGAGATACAGAGACAGAGAGAGAACTGAACTGGGGGCACTCCCCAGTTCAGCATATGGGTCCACACAGGCCGGGGCCGGGATTTGATCCTCGGTCCCTGGCACTGCAAAGTGAGCGCTCAACCCACTGAGCCATCCCGGCTTCCCCAAAAATCACACATTTGTGTTTCTGATTATATTTGGATAGGTAAATATTTATGTCATTCTATTTAATTTTTATTTTGTTGCTATTGTTGATGTCCCACAAAACATTTGCAGGCACCAAACTTCATATGGGCTAGACAGAGGCAAGGGTAGGTTCGGTACGCTGGGTGGGGATAAGCGTGTAAATAGTGGGGATCCAGGATGCACAGAAGCTGTGGGGTGGGGGAAGTAGCTGGCAAGTAGGAGATGGAGGTTGGGAGGAGCTCTGAAGTAAGCCCAGCATGGGTGGTCATTGTGGCAAGAAAATGGGGGAATTGAGAACAAAAGTAAAGAAAATAATGAAGGGGAAGCTGGGATAGCTCAGAGGGTTAAGCGTTCACTTTGCAGCCCCTGGGACTGAGAATTGAGTCCTGGGCCTGGCCCATGCGGACCCACATGCTGAACTGGGGTGTGCCCTCAGTTCAGTTCTTGCCGGGACCTATGTGGGAGGCTCCTGGCCCAGCTCCTGCCCTGCTCAGCCCTGGGCTCACCTGTGGAGTGAAACTATATGGAAAACTAATGCTGTCAACTATGGAGACTGCTCTGGGCCCTCCCACTTCTCTCTGTCTCTCTCTTTGTCAAAAAACAATAAAAATAAATCTTAAAAAAACAAAAAAAGAAAATAATGAAGACAGGTAGCAGTCTAGTTTTATTTATTTTTTCACGTGGCTTTCCAATTTTCTCAGCACCATTTTTTGTAGGATCTTTCTTTTCCCCATTGTATGTTCTTGGCTGTTTTATTGAAAGGTATCTGCCCATATATATGTGGGCTTATTTCTGGATTCTCAGTTCTATTCCATTGGTCTGTGTGTCCTTTTTTTTGCCAATACCATGCTGTTTTGATTATTGTCACTTTGTAGTATAAATTGAAGTCATGGAGTGTGATACCTCCAGTCTTATTCTTTTTTCTTAGAATTGCTTTGGCTATTCTGGGTCTTTTGTGATTTTATACAAATCCAATGATTTTTTGTTCTATTTCTTAAAAACTGCCATTGAAATTTTTATGAGAATTGCATTAAATTTGTATATTGCTTTGGGTAATATGGCCATTTTAATTATATTGATTCTTCCAGTCCATGAACATGAAATATCTTTTTATTTCTTTGTGTCTTATTTGATTTCTTTTAATAATATCTTATAGTTTTCAGTGCATAGGTCCTTCACATCCTTTGTTAAGTTTATTTCTAGGTATTTTATTCTTTTACTTGCAATTACAAAAGGAGCAAAGGGATGAGAGAGACCTGGCAAGTAAGGAAGGAGCAGGTATTAAAGGGAAGAGATGAGGTATGGTAAGTCAGAAAGAGTTTGCAATTACTCTGCTGTGGTCATTTCCATCTCATCATCAAAGAAGGGTGGAGTAAGATGTGGTGGGGCAAAGAAATAAGCTGAAGGGATGAGAGAGATACAAAGACACAAAGAGGATAAGTGAGAAATATATATATAGTAAACAAGGGCAAAATATAGGGGTTTGAGTGAAGATGATGACTGCTTTTGACATTGAGAATAGGAAGTGATTAATATAAGACTAAGAATAGTGAGTTGGTCTGAGAACACAAGAAAGTAGTTTTCTAGAGCGTTCTGCTTTGCTTTCTTTTTTTCCTTTCTCTGACACTGAGAACAGGGATGAAGGAGCTATGAGGAGACCCTCCTTCACTCCTCTCCAGTTCAGGACCGAGTGCATGCAGACAGGTGAGACTGAGACCAGTAGAGATGGTCCCCCAGAGAGAGCCTGTGGAATCTGACAGACGTGTGTGTGCACCCAGCTCTGTTCTTCCTGCTTCTGTGACCTTGGGAAAGTGATTTAAGTTCTCTGAGCCTCAGGCTTTTCATCTGTAAAATGGAAATAAGAATATTTATCTCTCTAGGTTGCTGCTGGATATGAGATATTGTGCCATGTACTATACTTGAATTCTTAATCTCCTCTCAGCCCCTTTTGGTAAATTGCATCATGGGTTTTGGGAGTTATTGCTCTGTTGGAATACCCTGGGACAGCCTCTGAGGAAAACATAGTTCCCTGGGGACCAGAGTGGCCTTTAGTCCATCATAGGCCTGGAACCAGATCCCCCACATCTAGTGGTGATGGAAGGTCTAATTTTGGGAAAGCCAGAATGGCTCAGCGGGTTAAGCACTTGCTTTGTAACCCTGGGACTGAGGATCAAATCTTGGCCCTGGCCTGTGCAGACCCTTATGCTGAACTGGGGCGTGCTTCCCATACGGGAGACCCCCAGCCCAGTTCCTGTCTTGCATGGCCTCCACCCACTTGTGTGGAATGAAACCATGTTGAAAACAGAGGACGTACAGTTATAGAGACTGCTCAGGGCCCTCTCCCTTCTCTCTGTCTCGCTGTCTCTGTCTCTGTCTCTCTGTCTCTCTCTCTCTCTCTCTCTCTGTCTTGGTCAAAAACAATAAAATAAATCTTAAAAAAAAAAAAAAAAAGAATTTTACCTATCTCCAGGTAAGTGCACTGGCCCTTACACATCTTTTTAGGCTAAGTTGCTCAATTTTTCTGCGTATAAAATGTGTGCAGGGAAGCTGGGATGGCTCAGTGGGTTAAGCACTCACTTTGTAGCCCCGGGGACTGAGGATCGAATTCCGGCCCCAGCCCGTGTGGACCCATATGCTGAACTGGGGAGTGCCCCCAGTTCAGTTCTCACTGGGGCGAGACTCCGGCCCAGTTCCTGCCCTGTGCAGCCCCGCACCCACCTGTGGAATGAAACTATGTGGAAAAACCGATGATGTGCAACTATGGAGACTGTTCTGGGCCCTCCCACTTCTCTCTGTCTCTGTCTCTGTATCTCTCTCTCTCTCTCTCTCTGTCAAAAACAATAAAAAATAAATAAATAAAAATAAATAAATCTTTAAAATGTGTGCAAAAGCAAACATAGCTAATTGACTTCTAACTTTCTAATTTTGATTATAATAATCACATACTTTCTCTAAAATATAGCTGTAGAATTCCTTGCCATTGAGTCAATTATAGATATAGAATAATTGGTAATGAGATTGATATTTTGAGGCCTAGAAATCTTGACTAATAAATACACTTTAAATTCTGGCTTACCTCTGGGTTCTTAAATGAAACTTATGTTTTCTTCTCTTTTATATGAATCAGTAAACTTATGTTTTGCCTTTATGCACACATTTTTTTCTCTTCAGGTTTAGAGTTGACACATAATTTATTTCCTTCTACCATTGTACTCCTTCTGTGTGCCCATTTTCATCTTTCTCCTTTTCAACTCGTAGTTATTGGATTTGGCTATTACTCATCCTGTCTGTTGGAGACTCAGGTTTGGAATCTGTTAAATGGAGTTAATATTGCCTTTTTGCCAAGCTATTGTGAAGGTTAAATGTGACTATTCAGTTGTTAAGTACATAGAATATATAGGGGATGTCCTCAAATAATAGTCATGAGTGAGTATATTATACAGAGATTCTGCACATGCTTAAATTATTAATTACAAACAATGGGCTAAGAGATGAACCAGAAAAGGCAACCAGGAATGAAGAATTCTAAAATCTAGATTCACCTGTAATATCTTGTCCCTTATTCACTTTCTGGGAATTTTTCTCTCAATCTTCTTATTGCAGTGGAAGCAACCATGACAATGTGACCACGTTCTTGGGCTGTGGGTGATGGGATCATCTGGACTAGACTGGGTCAGGGAGTTTATTCCCTGGAATCTTTGGACTTTATCTGGGGAAGTCAAGGAAGCAGGTTGATAGAAAAGCACAGTGGAGCAGTGGGTGTAGAGGAGAGAGAAATTGAGGCTGCAGTCAGGACTTGAATCCCTGGTTCTGTCTGGTTCTCATATTTGCCCTTGAGTTCCTGGAAGCACTCTTATAGCCCTACAGTTATTCCTTTTGCTTAAAGTTGTCTGAGATGAAATTCTGTTGCTTTTGACTAAGAGGTCCAATACAACGACTAACGACATAAAAATATCTCTGGACCTCAGTATTTTTCATCTGTTAAATGAACAGTTTAGACCAAATTATTTGTTAAGTCCTCTTTGATTTCTGTGATTTTAAGCGTGTGTGTGTGTGTGTGTGTGTGTGTAGGAGGTGTTGGTACAGTCTGGGTAATCCTGAGGTTCTATCCTCTGCCAGATAAGTGCTAAATGGACCACTAATGATAAATGGAAACAGAAACTACTGTTTTTTGCACAGTAAGCCCTTTGATGGGGTTGCCAACTGCATATGTATTAGAAGCATAACTTTTTTTAACATAAGTATTAGAAACATAACTTTCAATTATTTTCCTTGAGCCATTTCTTAACTCTGGGTGTTGATGAAGCTAGGTATAAATGTGGCAAAGTAGAATTTTAAAATAATTCTAAGAAAGTAGGAAATTACAGTTGGAAATTGGTAAATATGATGCTCAAAAAAAATGAGGTAATTTCAGCACCATTTGATTGTTCCTGAAACCTGCACATGGGACATTTCTTTCCCAATTTCTGAGAGATGAGCTTTGTCCTGTCTTTGAAGCAAGAAGTCTGGGTGCATGCAGCTGTCCCCTCAGAAAGGAACACGCCAGGTGCACTATGGCATTCTGGCCTCTTGATGATGATTTATGAGCTTTGGGCTTCAATTACCATGTACATGATGGAGATGTAATTTGTTGTTGTTTTAGGGACTGTAGTTCCAAATATTAGAAAGAAACAAAACTCCACTCTACCTTATTAATGATTTATTTATAAGGGATCTTTGTGCTAATCACTTGCAATGGGTGGTTTTTGTTGCCTTATATCTGGGCTGAAAGAGCAGTTTCTATCTGTTTTTTAGCTGGAGTTAGCATTCATCTATTCTTAAGTCAATTTTGTTCTCTCCCATATAGGGTATATCAAAAGTAATTACTTTATCAATAAGCACTACTTGTGTTCCATCTCTAGGGTAGAGCTAGCCACATATGGTAATGACCCCCAACCTTTTTGGCATCAGGGACCAGTTTCACGGAAGACAATTTTTCCATGGACAAGGGGGTGGGTGGGTGGTGAGGGGGTGGGAGTTGGAAGGCACATGTGCAGTTCACAATAGGGTTTGTGCTACTGTGAGAATCTAACGCCGCTGCTGATCTGACAGGAGGCGGAGCTCAGGCGGTCATGGGAGTGATGACGGGCGGCTGTAAATACAAATGAAGCTTCTTTCGCTTGCCCGCCGCTTACCTTCTGCTGTGTGGCCCGGTTCCTAACAGGTCACAGACCCCTATCAGTCCATGGCCCAGGAGTTGGGGATCCTGATCTATGGGGATAACATTCTCATCCCATAGGCTGTCTTAGTGGCTAAAAGTCGAGACTCTGTCACTGGACTGCCTGGGTTCAAATCCACTTATTTATTTATTTATGACCTTGGAGTATATATTATTTCTGTACCTCAAGTTCTTCATTTATATTATGAGAATAACAACCTTGGTTGAATGGGGAACTATATGCCAAGCATTTAGAACAGTACCTGGCACCTGGCAAATGCTATGCAAGCATTTGTTATGATTATTCTTTTTATTATTATTATTATTCTTAATTGGAGAGAGTGAGTTATTTCTTCATTAGAGAATGGGTTTAAAACTCAAGATTTCCCCCTAACCCCACCCAGAGAAGAGATTCCCTTAAGCCACACTAAGGTAAAATTTGTTTGATGCCTGCTGTTTTCTAAGAATGGCTCCAGATGGGAAGGACTGGGAAATCTAATGGTGAAAGGAGATCCCTGGAAAGAGCCCCAGACCATTCTGTTGGGCAACCTCCCACTTCCAAAGAAAGAGCTGCAGGGCAGGTTGAGAGATTTGCCTGTTTTTTGGAGTTTCTGCTGCTGTCCCCAGAAACCCTACCAGCCAGGGTTCCCCATGGAGACTCCCAGTCAGAACTGTGACATTGTACTCCTCTTACAGCAAGGATGTAAGAGTAAAGTGGGTTTGAAATAAGCTGTGTTCTGATTTTTCACAGCATGTCAATAGAGAATAGGGTTCAGGTGAAAGAAATAACATCATTTTCCATTGCCTGGAAAGAACATGACTAAGGCAGCTGTGAGGATGCAGAGCATCGGGCCCCAAACCAGCTGGCAGATCAGAAGGCGTGTTTTCTGTCTTGGCAAAGCTGACATTAAGTAAATTGTTAGAGCTGGCTCCTACAGTGATCAGCCTAGCTGTAAGCAATGGGAACTTAAGGTGGGGGAAAATGAAGCCTGATATATAGGTTTCACAGTCTGAAAGAGATTTTTCTGAGGGGCATTTTCTTTCCCCAAATGGATGACTTGAGAAGCTTTTACATACACCATCTTTGCTGCATTGTTGGGCAATAATTCCCCATGGATGCCTCTTATTTCTGCATGTCTTATGAGCAGAGACATGGATGCCCTTTGTTCTGGACAGTCTTTTCAAGAATGTTTACATAATGATCAGCCTCAAAGATAGTGTCACCCTTTTGGGCAAAGCACAAGCAATTTTACTGTCTAGTTACAGGGGTCTCCAAACTTTCCAGCCCGCATTAACTATCAAACAGCAGTTTGGGGCCCGACTACACACTCGAGGTCCAAATAAAAAAGAATCAAAACATAGATGTTGTTTTTCATTATTTATTTAATATTATTTTATTCAGATAAAAAGGTCTCCACAGGCCGGATGAGAGGGCCTCGCGGGCCGGATGCAGTGTAGACACCTGGATAATAAAAATAATGTCTGCCCCTGGAGAAAATCTTCCATGAACCATTGTAAAAGATATGGATTCCCCCTGCTCAGGATTCCCCTCTCATAATGCAACCTGTTAGTGTGCAGGCGACATCAACTCTTTGCTTGGGAATTGGAGCTTCAGAAACTGATACAAATGGATGCCAGTACTCTGGCTACTGTTGGTACTAGGAACTGTACCAGCAGGAACTAATGAACTGTCCTTCATCTCTGACCCAGGAGTCTTATGTCTTCTACCAGCATCCACAAGACTGTGGTAGACTAACTCCCTAGTTTACAAGTAGAGTACAATCTCTGATCCTTTGTAGTTTTTGACATCCATTCTTTTTAAGCTTACTGAGGTTGTGGAACACATCATAGCATATTAACATTTCATACCACTGAATGTGATTCTCAATGGCACACACTAGCTGTATAAATCAAAATTCTCTTTTTTATTTTTCTGCCAGCTTTCTGGTCTTTCTCATTTTTGGAAGAACTTTTGATTCCTGTTTAAAAACTGAATGTTTTTTGCTAGTGTTTAATTTAGTTTAACAACTTACTTATATATTATTATGGCTCTCCTGGGAAAATATCTACTTTCCCTTCCCAAGATGACCCCTGGTTTTACCCTTTTAACTTCCTCTGATAAAGAACCCAACTTCCTCAAGATTTTCTTCTTGGAAGATAGTTCTGTATTTGCTTTGCTTTGTAAATAGTAAGTAATTGAATGAGGACTTGTACATCCCACCCAAGGTCTGTCTGAATCCAAATTTCATAAGATTTCTGCTATATCATTCCACTTTTCTATACTGAAAAGAGTAATCACTAATATTTATTAGAGGTTTATTCTGACCAGACACTGGAAAAAGAGCTTCACGTATATTTTCTTCCCTAATCCTTACAACAATTTCACGAAGTAGGTACTTTTATTATCATTTCCACACAGATGAGAAGAAACAACTACCAAGACTTAAAAAGTTAGCTAATGTGTAGAATCTAACACAGGGAAATTGCAGTGGGAATCCACATCTTCCTTCTTAATCACCAGACCACACTGCCTCCCAGGGCGGTCCTGTCCAATTGGTCTCTAAATAACGTAGGCAATGAAGGAGGTTGTATTGAAACGGGTTATGCCACTCACAAAATATTCACTTTAGGTTTCAAAGGTGACCTAATGTTAATTGTAATAAAGTAAAGATTACATAGTCTTGATTTGCTTTTGTAAAGAATCAAGAGGAAAGAATTATGCTTCTTGTTATCTTTTTTCAGACTTGTTATTTTGGCACTTGATGTTTTTACGTCAACATAGAGGTCTTTTCCCTTACCAATGATAAATATTAGTAATTTCTTCATCTTGGCTTGGCCAAATGGGGGCTATATTGTTTATATAGTGACGATAAAAATAGTATACAAATAATTTAACCATAATATAACTGAGGGTCCATTTTCTCTTTTATTTATACCAGTGTCAGGTGTAAATGACTATCAGATGGCCCATCAGCTAAGAATTATTTTTGTTTCTTTGTTTGCTTGCTTGTACAAGTTTTGTCTTGCATAGTATCTTCTTGTTTAATTCCTTTGTTAGTTAGATCTTCTACGTTCCATTCAGCAAATGGCACATTATTTGAACTTTTTAATGTCATAATATTTGTGAGTCACCACTTGAGACAAAAGGAAAGAAAGCCTTTCTAAGTAAGGCATTTGAGGTACTTCGTGGCATTATAGAGATAGCAGAGTATACAAAAAAGGAACAAAATGAGGCAAATATGGGTCCAAATTCAGTTCCTCCATTTATCATTGGAGTGATTTTCATAAATTTATTAATCCCTATAAGCCTCAGCTTTTCTCATTTGTAAAATGGAATAATATTACCTAACTCACAGAGCTTTTGTAGATTAGAAATATCTATTTAAAGTAACTGGAACACATGCACACTCACAATGTTTCTGTGATGTCTGTATCTCTACAGATTTATTTAGATATACAGCTTTAGGGGAAGCCAGGATGGCTCAGTGGGTTAAGCGCTCACTTTGCAGTGCTGGGGAACGGGGATCAAATCCCGGCCCCGGCCTGTGCGGACCCATGTGCTGAACTGGGAGCTCCCCCAGTTCAGTTCTCTGTCTGTCTGTCTGTCTGTCTGTCTCTCTCTCTCTCTGTCAAAAATAAATAAATAAATAAATAGATAGATATACAGCTTTAATTGCTAATGAAATAGTAATCATGAAATTTTTTTTCCAAGCAAATTTAAGTATTTCTCTTTCCACTTCATGGAATATAAGTTAAGAGTCTATGGGTACAAAAGAATATTCTACCATAAGTAGATATTCCATACCAAGCGCTTAATTTAAAGAATTTAAAAATGAATGAATTTAGCCACAATACTCGCTTAGTTTGAACTTTGGGGCTTCAGGATACCATATTCTTGCCCGACTACTGGCAGGGGGTAAGGGGTAGGAAAGGGCTGACTTCCTTTATGTCATATGGTTACTGTATTTCTATGGCAACTGGCTAACATTTTACAAGACTCAAAAGAACCCATTTTGATATGTTAAAAGCACCAAACAGCTATTGTCACATAGCATCAATTCTAGTCGACCTCCAATGTTTTCCCTCCATTCAAATGCTTCCTTCAATTAATTCCTTGCTAGTTTCTGAAAACACATTTTTTTTTTCATTTTGTTTCCTTTTCTTAGAATATCCTTTCTCTTCTTTTCTCCTATTGAAGCCCTATCTACCTTCCTAAGAAGAGCTACAAAGTCATCTTTCCTGAAGGCCCATCCTGCTATTACATAAGCTGGGAGGTTTTCCTACCTTTATAACATAAAAGTTTTCCTGCTACTTAGACACTTAACTCAGATATCTTCAGGTTGGTGAGCTATTTGTACATTTTAATCCTCCATGAAAAAGTTATCATCTGGACGTT
This sequence comes from Craseonycteris thonglongyai, assembly GCA_004027555.1. Taxonomy (NCBI): domain Eukaryota; kingdom Metazoa; phylum Chordata; class Mammalia; order Chiroptera; family Craseonycteridae; genus Craseonycteris; species Craseonycteris thonglongyai. The sequence goes on along the minus strand of PVKE010016475.1, from coordinate 8,440 downwards.
TTTATTGCTGCATAGTGCCTAAAAGAGTCCTTTGCAATCAAAAGTAGGTACCTTATTTAAGCTTCTTAAAAGAATAAATAAATAAATAAATTGACATTTGTTTGAAGACAAAGCAGTCAGACATTGGCAATACAACAGGAAAGGTGCAGGAGACTGGGCTGGAGCCCTAGTCCTGTTGTGTCTATGACTTGGGAAGATTGTTTAACCTCTTTGAAAGTAGTTTCTTCATATGTGAAAACACAAGTGCTCCTGCCTCTGTCACTGCCTGGCCTACGTATGGGATAATTCTGGGAACCAAATGAAGAAATATGTGCACATGCTGAAGTACACTGTATAGGCTGGCCTAAACTGTTAGATGCTTAGACAGATGGACAACACCAATGATGTTAGAAACTGTAATAGCAAGGTTTACATACTGTTATCTCACCTCATCCAAAAGTTATGTTATCAAACTCTTTGGATATTATGTATCAAAGATGGCTCCCTTAACTCTCTTACCTGTCCTTTTGTTCACGCATTCATTACTATTTATGAAGTGCCCACTACATACCAGGCACCATGCTAAGCACTGGGGGTGTAGACATGAAAAGATAATATTGTTTCCTGCTCTCAAAGACTTTGCATTCTTATGGTTGAGACCTAAAATAGGCAGGCCTAGAAACCAAGGAGCCCACAAATTATTTTAGACAACGATTAGTACTGGTGAGTAAATAAAGCAAGGTAATGTGCTACAGAGCAAGTGAGGATCGATAGCCTTATTATGGTCAGAAAATACTGCCCTGGGGTAACCAGAAGGATGAGAAGGAATGCTCTGCAAAGGCTTGGGGACAGCAAGTGCCAGCACCCTGAGGTGGAACCAGGCCTGGAACAACCAGAGAGCAGGAAGAAGGGCAGTGGGCTGAAGTAAAACAACCTGCAGGAGAATGGAGGTATTGGATGGTGGAAAGGTGATCTATTTGCACAGAATGATCAAGAAAGAGAAAAGCAATACATTTCTTTTGGCAACAAAGATCAAAGACTTTAAGAATGGTTTAATTCTGATGATAACTTAGCTGATTGGATTTAGAGTATTTTATATTTACATAACCATTAGGAATGTTGAAGATTTGTAAATTTTTAATTATTTTAACATGAATAAAAGCAAAGGAATCTTAACATTGTCCATGATTGTCAGTATTTTACCTGAATAATATATGTTTCTTTCACTATATTTATGTTATTATTATTTTGGTGCTTTGCTGCACCCTTTACTCTCAATTCATTATAATCAATATTTAATGGAGAGTCTGAATTTAAATATTTAAAAGATATTTAATTTTATTGCATTCAAGTACTTTTTCAGTAGGAAGTGTCAGGTTCTCTGTAGGTATTAGTGGAAGGGGAAAAAAACATATACACATGAAATTAAGTAAAATTGTTAACTGATAAGTGCTAAAAAGGAGACATTATGTGGAATTATGAGAATTCTTAATGGCAATAATTGACCAAGTCAGAAAAGTCAGAGAAGTGTTAAACTACTCAAGAATTACATACTAGCAGTCCTATTTTAATGAGTCAATTAGAATAATCTTAATAAGCTTCTGTCCCCACTGTGGTCTTCCCTTTCCTTAGAGATAAATTACATGTAAATAAATACATGTTAAAGTGCTTTAAATCAATTCTGTCTCTTAAGTATAAAGTTTTTCCCTTGTAATCTGCTTTCTACTTTTAATTTGCTCAGCAAATCAATATCCTCTCTGCACCTTTTTCATATTCACAAAGGGAAGTCAGCCCTGTTGTTCCACATATTGCACTAATTAATGATCACTGACATTCGGTGTATGAAGAGATTAATGCTGTGTCTTTTGAGTTCTCTTTTTCCTTTCTGCACATGCCGCCTCAGGCATTTGGGACACAGTTGCCAGAAGCTTCTGATGCTCCAATATTACCTTCCTCTCTCATCACCTTTCACTCCACACCTCCCTACATGTCATCCCTCTGGTCACTGAGGTGCCCAACCTGCCACGGTCCCTGCTGCTTCTTGACACTGAAACCCACTGGAGCAGATGGCAGGGCTCCCTCTAAGCAGCAACTCCTTGCCAGGCATTGAACTTCCAGCCTCATCATGTGGGATCTGTCAGGGTGAGAATGTAAGTGCTCTAGTCCATTATTGGCTGATAGAAAGCATATAAAAAAGAACTTTAGAAACCAAGGCATGAATAAATAATTTCCAAAGCTGCAGTGTGGCCGTCCTCGGTTTAAAGCCTTTCTAATGTATTGCCAGAGGATTAAATGCTATCACTGTGTTTCAGGCAGTAATTTTTATTGCACGTTTCATTCAGAATTTGGCATTGGGAAAGAAAGAATTCTGCATACATCAAATTGAAATTAGAAGGCAGTGCACTGTTATTTGAAGCTTGAATGCTATTGTTTTGAGAACATTATCTTCTGTTGAGGTATTTTCCCCCTTGCTTCTCCCTCCCTCCCTCTCTCCCAACCTCCCTCACTCCCTCCATCTCTATTTCTGTCTCTCTGTGTCTTTGTTTCTTTCTCTCTTTCAACAGACACTTACCACCTTTCCAGTTCCTGATAAACCCTTTCCATATGCCTGGTACTTTTCAAAATTATTCTTCACGATGACGTTCATAGCAGTAGGTTCACAGGATTAGGAGAGCAACATCTTGTTTAACTGCACAGAAAATCAGAGATTAAAATAGGTAGAGAAAAAGATCTGAGACTCTTGTCTGTGACATAAAAAATAAAAAGTGTCCATAGTGCAGCCGTTGGGCACGAGATTATGACTTTGGATTGGTTCCTCTGAGTCAGGGAGAAACTTGAAGACCTGAGTCTCATTTAAAGTCCTTTCAGGCCCTGGTTGATAGGGCTCTTTGAGAGGACAGGCTACACTATCATTTACCGCCAGAGCTCCCCAATTCCCTAGCGTCAGCTCCTCTCCCTTTTCTAATATCTTCTACCCGCACTTCTTTCCTCTAGTAAGGCTGGCTGGCACTCAAATCCCTCTTTATGAGGTAACTTTTTGTCAGGAAAAGGCACAATTACAGACAGCAGAGGAAATGCAGGGCTGGGGAGCAGGCAGGTCCCATGGCTTCATCAAGGAAGGCAAGAGAGAAATGGCCCTGGGTGGGCGGGGAAGGAGAGTCCAAGATGGGGTTGTCTGCAGATTGGAAATGCGCTGTGGGGGCCTGAAGCACACTTGAGCCCTGGAATGCCAAGTTTCCGTTTGAATTTCCGAGGTGGAAATGCCCCCTCTATTTCCCTCTCAACACTTCCATTTGAGAGGGTGATGCTGACCCCTTCCTGCTGCGAGCAGGCCTGGGATTCGCTGGAGGCAGAATAGCACACAGCCAGCCAGCAGCAGCAGCAGAAAGCTGTCACAAGAGTTAGGCCCTTAAGAGGCTTTGTGGAAATCTGGGGGGTGGAGTGTGGACTGCTCTGGGCTACAGAATTGGGGGATTTAGCCCTTTTTTTCCCTTGGGTCTCCAAAGGGCAGGGGGAACCCTCTGCAGACTTTGGGTTATACTGTATTTTCAAGGGACCTACAATACAGTACTTTGTAATAAGTGTTATGAAAACGAATGCTGGTGAGGTGGTTTGCAAAGATCCTGGCTTGCAGCCAGACAAAATGAAGGCAAAAATGTGCTTAGCGCAAGTAGCCCATTACAAGGAGTTTTTTTTGTTTGTTTTGTTTTGTTTTAATTCCAATGGGCTGGTTCGTCGTAGACAAATGCTATTCCATTCTGTTTACATACGCATTTTTCTGCTGGCATATATTAGGATCCGTAGAAAATCCATCAGAGAAAATTCAGCTATAACTCTTGATGGGCTCCTGCTGTAACAACATGCTTGGGCATTAGACTTTCAGAAGAAATTGTGTTATAGATCTCATTCCACATCTTGCAGATCGCTTCTTTCCCGGATTTCCTCTCCAGACTCTTCTTCTCGCCCTTTTCTCCTCTCAGTCACAAATCTGTAGGCAGCACCTTGCCCGTGGATGGTCACAGTGGATGGCTGCACCATGGTGCGTGGCTTGGGGAGCTCTTCCCCCAGGGGGTGTGCACAGCATGCCTCAGACCTCCTGCTGCTCTCTCATGACCTGCCACAGAGTTCTGGCCTCATCTTCTCCCAGAGGACCTCAAGCAGAGCTTCTCCAACCTAGGTGGAGGCTTCTGTAAAGAAAAGTTCAGAATAGCCCAAGACGGGGTTTCTCCCAACACGCAGATAATAGAATCACAGAATGAGAAACTTTTTGACTGGACTTTCTTCTATTCTGTTTGAAAAAGCATTTTTACTTTTCGCATAGAGGGAAGGCTTTGCCTTTCTCTTTTGAGCTGAGCCAAAAATAATGCAAAATGTGTTGTTGTATATAAATGTGTGTGTGTGTGTGTGTGTGTGTGAGAGAGAGAGAGAGAGAGAGAGAGAGAGACAGAGAGAGAGAGAGAAGGATAACAGAAAAGGAGCGGGAAACAATGACTGAACTCACTAGTGAGCAATCACTTTTCATGAAGGACAATTATTGAGCAGGTTTTAAAAGCATTATCTTTTGTATCAGCCCATGTAATATCTACAACAGTACTTCAAGCATTCATTTTTTATTACCTTGTCACTAAAGGGTTTCATTTTTAAAGGGAGTCAATTATCAAAATGACAGAAACAGCACAAACTGCAGAGCTTGATATTTATCCTGCACCTTTGCGTACTCTTTGTTTAAAGCTGGTGGGGCTTAGAGGAAGGATTTGAGGATTCTAGGGGTGAGGATGTCAGCTGGGACAGACGTTCAGCCACAGATGAGGTGGTGATCCTTTGGTGTCTGGGAGGCTGGAGGACAGACACTGTCATTTGAGAGAGTGCTCTGACAATGGATTTTAAATCCTCTGAATACCTGCCTTTACTTTTTTTTTTTTTTAAGTTTTACACTTATTCTTTATTGTTGTTGTTTTTTTTTAAATTATTATATTTTATTGTTAAATTTAATGGGGTGACATTGGTTGGTAACAATTAGGTAGTTTCCAGAAGTACAAGTTGCCTTTACTTTTTTAACCCACAGCCTGTACCATTTAGGCTTCTTGGTTGCCAACAACAGAAACCAGCTCTATTTTAAACAAAAAGGGGATTTGTTGGAATAATATTTGGGGCTCACAAAATCAGTGGAAGGGTGAAGAACAACCTTGAAGAATGGGAAGCAGCCAAAATCTCTCCAAGAGCAGTCAACAGAACTGCCCCATCACAGGTGCCCTATGGAGACAAGCTGCTCTGCACAGCACGTACACAGCTGTGAGAAGTGTGACCCCAAGCATCCCATCTTTCTTCATATGCTCGGGATCCAGAGTTCTAGAAGCGAACGTTCACCTGATTCAGCCTAACTCAAAGCCTCCCCATGAAAGCTGCACAGGGCTGGGGAGAGAGAGGGCCTGGCCTCCTTGGCATCCAGGGCGGGTGGCAATAGGTGGCAGATTTCCTTCTTACCAAGATTGGAGGCTCTCCCAAAAGGGAGATTGGGTTACAAACCGAAAGAGGGTAGGAAGTAGAAGGCTGTTAAACTGAAAAGTGATTCAAGTCTACCTTGTGCCTGCTAACTTAGCCAGAAGGGACTGAGTTACTGTAGCTCCTCTTACAGGTTTCTTCCTGGTTGAAGTCTCTTCTCCCCTCAGCTCCAGACCTGGTCCCACATTTGCCATGTTTCTGGGGGAAACTGCCCAGGTGGAGACACAGTGGCAAGAAGCTGGCTTCTGTTTGCTCACCCATCAGATGAGGATAGGAACATCTGTCTCTGAGTGTTATTGTGAGGATTACATGGGATATGTGTAAAGTGCCTAGTGCTGTGCCTGGCAATGAGCAGCACTCAACAGATGTTATGTCAGTTCCCTCGTGGTGCATGAACGTGTGCCTGGTTGTCATTTTATTTCTCCAGTAGGTCTTTATCGCCTGCAATCGTCGTTATTTTTCTCAGTTTACCAAGGACTGGTGAAGACTTTGTCCAGGAATGAAACCACTTGCTGGTTGTGTAACTCTGGGCAAGATATTTAAGCTCTCTGAGGTTCAGTGGGGCTGTCTGTACAAGGGAGATAACCTTACATATGTTGAAGAATTTTTCTAAGCATTAAATGAGATAATCTGTGATCATACTTAGCACAGTGCCTACTAACAGGAAATGTTTAATGCATATTAATTATAAATAAGAACCCAAAGAGTTTAAAATTTTTCTTTTTTTATCTTCAGTTTCTTCTATCAGACTAATATACTCTACAAGTTTACCACAGGCTCTTGGTTCTAATGCAACCTATTTTCCAAAGACTCAAGTAACCCCCACATAGACTCAGAGCTGGAAGAAGTGTTACAGTTCAGCCTCTGCTGTACGAAGGAGGGAAGTGGAGGCTGGTCAGTGGACAGTTTGCTGGCTCCCAATCTGGTGGTCCATCAACCCTATCTTACAGGATTGATTATCATCATAGCAATAGGCTTTGTTTCTATTTCTGCCAAACCTCGATTAAAGCAAAAACATCAGATGTTGTTGTAAGGCAGGGTTCAGCAACCATGGGATTCCACAGCATATTTTACCATTTCGCTCACACTGTCTGTGATGGGAATGGTCAGGCTAGGTAGCTGGGTAAGGCCTGTCAGTCTCACCTTATCTAATCATTGCCATCTACTTATGGCAGACATAACACTGGGAGGACTTTGGCCTGCTTTTTTCCTCTCATTCTTTAAGTGGTTACTTAAAATTCTGTCTATGATGCCTTGTAGTCTCTTTGGCATTACCAATTGCCATGTTTTCTCATGGAATTAAATTAGTTTCAAATTCCTTTTCTCATGCTATGGTAGCTTGCATTTTTCTTAGCTGACTCCAGCTTATTTTCTGGCTTTAGATCCAATCCCTTCAGTTCTTTGTGTATTTGAGCACAATCTTTGCTTATTCAGAATAAAACTTCTACTAGTATCAATAACCTAATGCTCATTCTCTATTCCAAATCATTAATAAAATTTTTATTGAGACCGGAGAGAATAAACCTTCTGCCAAATATCTTGTCTCAATTGGATATTGGGGCATTTATCCATTTCCTTTGTTTAAAATAGTTTAGCCAATATTTAATTTATTTGACAATGTTTATTTTTAAGCTAATTTAAATTTGCTTCAGATAACATTTTATTAAATGCTATATCAGATGCTTTATTAATGCCCTCCCCCATATAATTCTGAATTATTTCCTAAACAAACTTTATAATTTTGCCAAGAGCAGCTATGGTATTTTGTCTGGAACAATTTGTTTTAATAAATACTTGATATTGCTTTGCTATTGCTTGGGATTTTAAATTATCTTTCTTCAAAAATAATTGCTTTAAATTAACAATTGTTTTCAGGATAAATTTTTGAAGACTATAGTTTCCATTTTTCTTATGCTTTTTAAAAAACTATGAACCACACAGTTCCCTTTATCAAAAATTTGCAAATTATAAACCTTCATATAGTTCCATACCAAATAAAAAATTAGATAATTCTTTACAATTTGATGCTTTTATATAGTCTGTAATATTTTTTCCAATGATGTCCTTTTTGAATTTTAGGAACTGAGATTTTTTTTGTTATTGTTGCAATATTTCAAATTATGTAATATACTTCAAATTACCCTTTAATTTTATTTTTAAAGACATTTAAAAATGACTAAACCTAGTGTATAAAACTTTTTGAAAAAAATGTTGTCACTCATTTCATACATATACTTATTTATATTGTATTTATTTTCTGCCATTCCTATTTTCTGATATACTTGTTAAAAGCTAAGATTTTTTTTTTTTAAGGTGGCTTTCAACGGTGAGAGACTACATGCAGTCACCAAGCATAGGCTTTATTTGTCTTTATTTCTGTGCTCAATGGGTTAAGATTACTCTTCATATAATTTGGGACTTTTTCATGCCATGCAATAGGCTGTGAATAGTTTACTGTGTCCATAAAATGTCATGATACCTATATCATCTATATAGTCAGACTCATTTCTCTCTATCCCAGGAGGTTTAAAATCAGCATCCACTGCAGTTATTTTTCCCTGTCTTTAATGACTTACTATTTTATTGAATTAGAGATTATTTTTTTCAAAATTTATCCAAATAGCCTTTCAATCCTTTGCAAAATCACAGTCCTTAGATATCTATGCATATAGTATTAATATTACAAAGCTTTTCTATGTGTCATGCTTTCCTTCAACTTTTTTTGTTGATTATTTTAAATACAGTATTGATCAACTGATGTTATATTTATGAGAAACATTCTTAATATTTAATCTAAGGTAATTAGATAACATTTTCAACTTTATCTACATATTCAGCTTAATAAGTTTCTCACATCTTTTGTATTTAAGAACATAATGACCTGGCATTTTTCATTTTCAGATAATTTAAGTTTCTTGATTAAGAGTTCTTATACAGCATTAAATAAATATACATCGTG
>PVKE010016474.1:0-31973 GCA_004027555.1 Craseonycteris thonglongyai | reverse complement strand
GATTAACTCGATGTGCAGCACGGGAAGTATCCTAGCTGAGTAGGTCAGAGCTGGAGAGTGACAGCATATGCTCGGGGACAAGGAGCTCCAGTGAATAGGACATTAATTAGAATCTCACTGAGGGCACAGCTGAGAGGTAGGCACTAAACAGGGGGAAGTACGGAGGTCAGGAAGGCTCTGATAAAGGCCAGAAGACGGCTTTTAAAGCAAAATGGCATAGGGAAGTGTTGTGTAAGCAAGCATGAAGAGAGGAGCAAGCTAAACTTCAAGAAGATATTCAAAGGACAGCAAGCTCGGGTGACTTCCTCAGTGAGGAAGTTAGCACAAAGGCAGGGATAGAATGAGTCATTTAGCATTACTGCCCATCAGCAAAACTGTACACAACTCATGGCAGTCCAGGCTGGAAGAAATGTTCTCTGAGAAGGTGTTGATTAATGGTTTGTTCGTGAATTATAAACAGGGAGCATGGGGTGGGGTGGGGGTGGAATAGCAAATTCAGGGAGAACGGAAATAAAACAGTGTTCATTCAGTCTATGCAAGCAGTAAAGAGGCTTTCAAATGAGAGCCAGGACTTGGTTTTTTTCCTAATCCCCTAGAGGAGTAACTGCTGCCTCCTCATTACGAGGACTTGTTTGGGGCCCCACGTCACACTGTTTGCGCTGTGGAACTCCACTGCTAGCGGATGCATATGCACATGGTGAAAGGTCATGGTGTTCCAGAAGCTGGTGCATGCTGGAGCTGGAGAGAACGTCCATATCATCTTATTAAACTCTCAAATCACAGATGTGAAACAGGCTCAAGCAGGTGAAAAGACAGCTAAAATCCACTTGACTGGGCAGTGGTGTGATAACAGGTCTCTGCAGTTGTTCTGCTCTCTCTCCCCTTTTATTTATTTATTTTTTTTTCTATTGCTCTGAGACAAAGACTACATCTCTTTTTGATCAATGAAATTGATTCTTAAAAAAAATTGTTAATGTACCTATGTAAATACTAATAGAAAATACCTGTCTCATTTCTCCTTCCTTCCTTCCTTTCTTCCTTTCCTCTTTTCTTCCTTCCTTCCTTCCTTTCTTTTTTTCTTTCCCTGTTTAGTGCTCCCACGTATCACAGCATCCAAAATTGAGAAGCAGTATTTTCGCCTTGGCATTTACTTCCCCTACATTGTGGTTATACGCAATATGCCAGATCAAAAGTGGTCAAGTTGAGGAAAACCTGAGCTAACAGTTGCTCCCATAACAATAGGTTCATCCAGTCTCCAAACCTGTTCATCGAAACCTTACTCGGAGGCCTGCAAACAAGACTTTTCACCAATGAATTCATTTAAGAACATCTGAGCAGCTACCAGACGCCATGCAGTGTGCGTGGGCAAACAGAGGAAATGCGGGTTCCATCCTGGACACGTGACATGAAGCACGTGGTTCAGCAGAGAGAGAACCATTCATGTACCACCACCAGTGCATGGCAGGAACGCGTGGTGACCAGTGCTATGAGCCGACCAATTGTTTCTGCGAGAGTTTTTACTCATTAGATTTCACTAATCTCCATATTTTAACAAGTCTATGGCTAATGGAAGGCCAGCTAGGAAGCATAGGTCCAAATAAGCAAGCTACCCATGGCTTGAATATAAAAAATATCTCATGCGTGGCCTCTTTATGTGTCTAGGTTGGGGGTGGCGAGCACGCGGAGCAATTATTTTGGCACGCAGAGCTGTGAATACCATTAAAAAAAATTACTGTTTATGCTCTTTTAGATGTAAAAATAATCGATACCTCTACCTCACTTGATGGGTTGGCATGCGAGTCGAGTGAGTATACTCTTATTTCATAAACTTTGGCACTCAATTGCCAAAAGGTTCGCCACCCCTGGTGTAGGTGGTTTAACGTGAGTCTGAAATTTTTTGTTTTGTTTTGTTTTCAAAGATTCTCAAAGCTCTTACACAAGCCAGTCAACGCCACAGTTTTTATAGTCACCTGTGTCCTTGTTCTGTTGAAGAACTCCAGCTATTACAAAAACCAATGTTACCTTTTCTATCACACTCAGCCCAATCCACCACCTGTGGAAATCTTGGTAATTCTGACACTGCTTCAAGTCATGTTGACACCACTAGTTTGCAGATCTCTGCCAATTCTCAGATCCAACTAACTGATTGAGGTGGAGGCAGAGTCCCCTTGAGGGAGAACCCCGAAATGCTATTGCAAATATGTACTCATTCCCACATTCTTCCTCCAAAGTAACTTTCAGCCATTTACTTGGAGAAGAGGAAATACTTAAACAAAAACCTTAAGTATTTTAGATAGTAGATCTCACCCTACACTCAGAAATCTAACAGTTCAATGTGATTCAATGGTTAGAGTAATTAGTAACCAGGCAATAAACAAAGTCCAGACCCAAGTGTCCCCGATATTGGGTTTGTAGGGGTTCATGGATCCACCCTGTGGTTATTCACTCAGTTCCTGCATAATTGGTGTAAATATATGAGGGCAGTCTGGAAAGTATCCAGCCATGTAACTGTTCTTGTTATATGGACAATGGTTGGATTTTTTTCCCCAGAAAGGCCTCATATTTAACAGATGGCATAGCCCTTATATTCATTTCCTGACTTATAGAATAATAGCCTGAAACTGTCATATTGCTCCCTGAACACCTAGCCCAGCCAAGATAATAAATCACCTTAGAAAGAATTGCAGAGATTAGAGCTAACATGAAATACTTAAAAGATGCAGGAATGGCAGTTCCTATTATGTTCTTATTCAATTTAATTGTAATACTTCCACAAAACCTCTATGGGTTGTGGTGCATGATGGTAAATTGCCATAAACTTAATGAGATGGTAGTCCCAGCTGCAGCTGCAGTATCAGATATGGAATCTTTACTAGAACATTCTCTGGCATTAGATATGTGACTGTTGAACTGGCATTTTCTATAATCCCATTAATAGAGTAGACCCAAAGCAATATTTTTTGTGGGAAGATTATCAGCTCTCTAGCCCCGGAGCGCCATTAACTCCCTTGTTCACTGTCACAATATAATTCTCATGGACCCGGATCAATGCAATATTCTGAAGAATAGCTCATGGGTCTACTATAATAAATTGAGAACAATTTGCTAATTAAACTTGCTGATCAAGAAGTGGCAGATACTGTGTATTTCCTAGTAAGACACAGGTAGGCCAGAAACTAAGAGAATAACACCATAGAGACTTAGGGACTATCAGTGAAGTTCAATCATCTGAGAAACGTTGCCATTTTCTCTGAAGCAAAGGACAAATTGTTACCTAGGTACTCCTACCAAAAAACAGTCATAGCTCTTGGTAAGATATTTGTTGTTGTTTTTGGTCTTGGAGGATGCATATACTGTGCTTAAGATTATGCTATAATCAACTTGTTGGGTGTATGCAAGGCTGGAGGAAGAGAGGACACTGCAACCAGTGCATGTGACCAACAGATCTCATGCTATGTATAGTTTCTGTGTAGTCCAAAGAGGAAAGTCACAGCACAGATGCCTGGAATCCTTAGTCAACACCATATGAGCCATACCTTGTAGGTCAGAGAACAATTTGCCATTTGAAAAATCAGCTTCTGGAATGCTACTAAGTTTCAGGACAGAGTGAGAGCCCGATCATGGGGCATCAAGTTACTGTATCACCAAAGCTTCCCATCCGAAGCTGGGTATGTCACACCCACCACCCCTTGGACTGGCTTTTCTTCCTTCCTTGAGTCATCCTTGTCTGCTCTGTACTCCTGTTCCTTGGGATCAGTTTTCAAAATAAATTGTCAAATGAAAGATTTTGTCTTTTGCTCAGCATTGTGGAGTGACTATAGCTAAAACAATAGATGTCCTCAAATTTAACGGGTTTTTTTGTTTGTTTGTTTATGTCCCCTTTATGGAGTGTGGGAGTGGGCATGTATTTTCATGATTATATATGCATGTTATTACAGTGTTGAGATTCTCTTGCTCTGGCTGTGAGATTTATTTCACTCCTCTTGGTTTTGCTTGCCCTGTGTGCTCATTTTTTTTTTTTTCTCTCCTGTCCTAGATTTTTTTTTCCTACCAAGAAGGTTTTTCTCTTTTCACTTCCTCAAATGCTGGGCTCTGGTATCTATGTAAAATGTGGGACCTCTTTTTGTATGTGTGTGTGAAGGTATATATGAGATGAAGTACTCATGTTTTCCCTTCATTGTCCATCCTTAGTAGTTACTGGAAACGATGTATCCATTTGAAAAGAAAAAAATTATTTGTGGTATAGTCAGAGTATTTTAGAATTTACATATGTATAATATTTGGATATCAGACAGGCTCTGTGGCAATCCTAATTTAAATAACCAGCTTACCCACGCTGTAGTATGATTACTTAAATTTTAGAGACACAGACTGATTCTCTATAAATAATTGTGCTGAATTGATTATTTGAGAATATTTTATTTGATTCTAGATGAATTTGCATTTGTTTTAAATCAGTGAGTAGCAATTCCAAAGAGCTACCACTTGATTTTCAGTATCAATCAGAATTCAGAAAACCAAAGCCCTACACTCTGCATAGCTACTGGTTTTGATTAATAAGTTAACAGTGATATTTAAGTAGTATGTCAGAGACAGAAAAGCATACTTCCCCATTTCTCCTTTAGCTGTATACACATATCTATCTATAGCATGTGTAATGATGTGTATGTGTGGAATCAATTTCATCTAATTAAGCTCCCCTGCAATAGTATCTTTCAAGTGATGAATGATGAACACCAGAGTGTGTTCTAAATAGCTGATGAAGTCAAATGGAGCAACTGGAGCTCTGACTTGAACTACAGAATTAGGGGAAAGTCTCTCAAAAGGAGCCCTAAGGAAAAAACTCAAAAGGAAGGTGAGTGGAAATATCTTATCTCAGAGATGTTTGAAGCTAGCAGAATCACAGATGCATCCAGTATTAGTGCGTTTCAAGATATAACATATAATATAAAACTTGAGAAAGACTCAGCACTTTTCCCATGCCAGTATGTCAATTTTAGAACAAAATATGGGGCTATTTATTAAGACTGTTAGCCTTCTAATATATTTATAATAAAGTATTAAAAGCTGTACTCCTTCAAGGTATCTGCTAAATATCAATCTATTTTCCAAAAAGATTGATAATGCAACTTAGACTTAAGATTTATGCTCCATGTTTTTACTTGTTTGTTAAATTCAATTTTAGGTCAGATATTTAAAATAATCTGTTTTTTTTTCTTATCTCCACAAATATACGGAGACACACACACACACAAGCATATATATATATGTGTGTGTATATATATATATATATATATATATATATATATATATATATACACACACACACACACACACACAGTATTTTCTGAATAACAATTATATTTTCATATTTACACAAGTGTTAGACTACTCTTTTGTATGACTTATGCCTGTAGATGGAGGCAGATTTTTTAATAAACTGTGTTAAAAAAATCAGTAAAAATAAATCAAACTTTTTCGTTGAATGTAGTACATATCCTACCACTTACTAACATTGTTAAAATATTAAAATAGTCTTAATGATCTCAAATGTCTCTATAATTCATTTAAAAAGTGATAGTAAATACAAATATCCTATATTATTTAAATATCACATAATCCTCAAAAGATAACTAAATAATGTCCACGTATGAAAGACATGATGTTAATTTTGATAGAGTAGTTTTGAAGTCTCATACTTACAATGTCAGAAAAATATGTAAGAAAATATTGTATTAAAATTAAAGATTTTAAAATTTGAGTTTTATAAATTAAATAAAGACTTTAAGAGAAAGTGAAATTAGTTGTTTATAGGTCTATCACCCAGATTAGCTAGAGGTTTCCTTGAAAACTTGAACCACAACCTTTTCATTTTATGTTCCTAGCATTCAACCCAGTGGGTGACACAAAGCCGTCTTTAATGCATGCAAATGAAATAAACCAAAACCTAAGTTTAATAATCCACAAATTATTTTCACGATGTCCACCATTATGTCTAATTAAGGATAATTATTTATTTTTGGAATCTTCTCCAAAAATATATGTAAAACTTTTTTCCTTAACTCAGATAGACAGTTCATTGTCTGGAGAACGTGGCCCAATGATGCTTAAATACACAAAAACATAATAGTGCCTCATGAATCTAGAAGCCAGTTTTCAAGGAACTGGAAGCATATGGAAAGCCTGAACCAGAAAAAGACACAGGCAGGAAGAAACAGCCCCTAGGAAAATGTTGTTGAAGAATGTGAAGATGCACCAAAGAGTGTGTCTGACATAAGGCCGTTCACTGACCAGAAGGAAGAAGTGAGTTTTTATAGCCAAGTTGCTAATGTGCAAGAAAAGATGATACAAGAAATGGATGAAATGAAAAGGGAAAAGAAGTCAATATAAATAAGAACAAATCAGCAAAAAGTAGAAGGAATAGCCAGAAGCAGCAAGATAGGGGGAGTAAACAAAGTGGAAAAAAAAAGCGGGAGGCAAGTTCCAGGGTGCTCACTTCTTATTCTAGAGCATCATTGTGCCACACAGGAAAGAAGGAAGGACTGAGGAAACACTGTAAGTGTGCAGATGGCTTCATATGCCTCAGTACAAAACATTTACAGAGAAGGAAAGCTAAATTCAATTTGTTTTGATTGTCTCAAAGCACATCAACATTCCATGTCACGCTTAAGGCAACTCAACAGCTGTCTGTGGCCTGTTCACTGTTGTTCAGAGAAGAGTTAATGTTGATCAGGTAGGGTGTGATGTTAGTGATGTTGTAATCAGGTGTTGCAAATAAACTACCGGTAGCTTGCGCTATGATTCAAAAACTTCCCCCAACTGCCAGCAAACACTTCCCTTTGCACTCATTGTGAAATAAAAAAGCAAAGCATTTTATATGTAAATGCCTCTGAGTTGTGTGAGACACATTAGAAGGCTAGATGTAACTGGTTAAAAGAAAAACAACAGAAATCTGTAAAAGTTACCGAATAATTTTGCAGCTTCTTCTTACTTGAAAACAGTCCAGCCCCTTAAAGTTGTTTCCCCACCCCATGCTGATGAAATTGGCCTATTTTGGCTAAGCTTGCTAAATTCTGGCCTAGCAGGGGCCAGTGAATCAAGTGCCTGAGGGTATAAGAAGAATAAGAAAAGGCTGACTGCTATTATATGTGCACATATTTCAGGCTTCAACAAAATAAAACCCCTGATGATGGAAAAATGCTACTCTTCTAGAATTTTCATTGGTGCCACCATTTCTACACTGTTTATAAACTATAAACTCTTTTATAAAAGGACATAAGCTTGTTCCAGTCTCTTCACAATTTTGTTCACTTTATTTTTTGATCTCAGATCTCACAGAGTAACCTGAGTAAATTGTCCGCCACTGCCCCCCCCCCCCCACCTCTACACACACATCATAGAGAAAGGGCAGAGGAGGTTGTTTGGGTTAGGGTTTTAATATTGAAAGTCCCACATTCTGGGAAGCTGTCAGATCCTGGCAAACTAGCACTTTGCTCACACTAGTTCCTGGTTTATTTGCACCATCTTTTTCAAGGGTTATTTGCAGTAGTACATCAGAAACCTGACTAGTGGGTGGGTGGGTGGGGGTGGGGGGATGCAATTGATCTAATGTAAGAAGCATAATCTCCCAGAGGAAGGATGGGTAGCATTTGGGATAATATAGGTTGGTTGTTCTCAACCTTGACTGTGCATTAAAATCAATAGAGACCTTTAAAACCTACTAATACTGTTGTCCCACCACCAGGAATCTTGATGTAATTGTTCTATGTGTGGCCTGGACAAGTTCCCCTGGTGAGTTCGATGTGTTTGTAGCCAAGACAGAACCACTGATGTAGGGAGGCATTTAAGTGTTTCCTCTATTTACTATGTTAAACCTCCAATGTGAACACTTCTTGAATTCATGAAACTGACTCCTATTTAACACCAATTATAAACAGAAGAATGTTCCATTTCTATTTGATATTAATGGTCACATAAAATAGCATGTAAGGAAGACAAATATGAACTAGTAAGTGGAACAGAGTTTCCAGAACAGAGTTTCATTTGACTTCAACAAATGAAAACATGTCTATTTACTAATTAATCTGACCATTGCCATTGTGTAATTTAAATGATGCATTTTCATGACTAAGCCTTTTAATATATGGCCCTTCTATATTTCACATCTACTTGTTAAATTATCTTCATTTTTTGATAAACAGTTTCTGTTCTCATTGACTGATTATTCCCTTCAGAATGTTTTAATCTCTATTTAGCCCACTCATAACTAAACAAAGTTATAGAGTAGTGTGATATTCAAAGTATTTAACAACTGGTAAGGTACAGGCACTGACCAGTTGACAAGGACATGGCCCTGGCTCTAGATCAGGGCCCTGAGGACACTCGAATGGGACAGAACTTACCCTTTAATGGTTAAACTAAAATACAGTCCTGGGGTTCCTCAACCACATCTGAAAGGGGTACTTGTGGGGGCCTTGGACAATACTCTTTTACCAACCAGAAAAAAAATGTTTTAAAATATTTAATGTCATTTTACCAATTTCCATCCACTGAATCCTAGTCCTAATAAAGAGTTCATCAAAACCTTTAATTTAAAAATGTCCACAATGAAAGAATCCCAGTGAAGCCAACGTGAGAGGATATCAAACCAACTCCTCACTCACTGTTTGAAATCATTTTGAGCTATCACTGTGTTTTTCAGTGGACTTCAACTCAGCTGACCTGCATAGCAATTCCAGCTTTGTCCCTTACTACTACATCATCTTGGGTAAAGTGGCCCTTTGAGCTACAGTTTCCATCACCACTTAGGTTTTATGAAGATTAAATGCAGGCAGGGGTCTAGGATCTTATTATGTACTTAATAAATGGTGGGTACTTATAGTGGTGAACATGTTTCAGCTTCTGTTGAGATAACTTTTATGGCTCACTGCATTGCTGTTCAGCTCTAATTGCTAGAAAGTCACACCTTAATATACAGTTGATTATATATATATATATATATATATATATTTCTTTTATTTTTGTTAAAAAACATTCACTGTTCATCTTTATGAAGGGAATATTTCTCTCCATCCAATTGACATCACGCTTTGCCACGGACTTGCTTTGGCCAATGAACTATGAACAAAACAGCCATGTTTCATTTTCAGAGAATAGCTTGAAGGATCAAAATTCAATTTTCCTCATTCTGTTTTTTCTTTACCTTAAGATTACCAACATCTTAGATAGAGACTTTTCAACTGGCCTGGGTATCCCAATGAAGAACACATGGAGCAAATTGATTTACAGTAGAAATACACCATGAGTGAGACTTGTAATTTTGTTTTTCAAAGCCTGAAATTTAGAGTTTTAGATTACTATGACATAATACCCTACACTACCTAATATAAAATTGGTAACTGGAGTGGGGTGCTGCCTTAAATAAAAACTAAATTTTGTGACTTAGGTTGTAGGGTCCAACAGTGGGTAGCAAGGAAATTGTGTTTAGAGACTAGAAAGGTGTCAACTCACATTATGCAGAAGGAATGTATCTGGTAAAATAACCCACTCTCATAATTTGGAAAACAGATATTGTACCAAAAGAGCTTTAGGAAGTGGTGGGGAAAAGAATACAGGTTGTGGTGGTGTGCACTGGTTGCTATTTATTGTGTTTAAAAGAATCTACACTGGCCCTGGCCCATGCAGACCCATATGCTGAACTGGGGTATGCCTCTCATGTAGGAAGTACCCAGTACAATTCTCGCTGGGATGAGCTTCCCATGTGGGAGGCCCCCGGTTTATCCTCTGGCTTGAGGGGGCATGCCTCTCATGCAGGAGGCCCCCAGCTCCTGCCCTGCACGGTCCCTGCCCACCTGTGTAGAATGAAACCACATTGAAAACTGATGATGTACAACTATGGAGACTTCTCTGGGCCTATCCCTTCTCTCTGTCTCTTTCTGTCTCTATCAAAAACAATAAAATAAATTTAAAAAAAAAAAGAATCTACAAGAAAGATATAATCTGTGAAAAGAATTTTTCACATTGAGTGTGGGGAAAGAGAACATGAAGAAGGCATAAATTCTTAGACTTCACTATGGCAGAAGATTCAGTTTTTCTCACCCAAAACAGGTAAACCGAAACCATGGGTATAGCCATCATGCCTTTTTGTTAAAATCTTTAAATTGATTAAGATAGAAACCAATTAATTTATTCCATTGGACAAAATGTCTCAGGGCTAAAGAGACTAAGCAATTAGCTCTCCCAGGGACACTAAACTTATAATTATGTCTAGAGCCATGCTTTAAAACAATGCAGTATATAAGTGTATCAAATCCATACCTTGTACACCTCAAGCTTACACGACATTATATCACAATTATATCTCCATAAAGCTGGGGGAAATGAAGACACAGTTATATGGGAAGGAGATGTGCAGGCGCTGAGGGCCTCCCAGACAACTTGGATGGAGAGGAAAGCAGAAACAAAGGAAGTAGTATTTCTTTACACTAAAAAATAACAGTTAACATGTATTGAGCATTTGTCTTATGCTGAACAAAGTTGCAAACTAGTTATATACTTTTTGTCCTGAGAACAACTCCATGACATATGTGTTATTATTAATTCATTCTCATACTTGATGGATTTGAGAATCCAAATAGATCCCAAATATGGCTCCTTTTCTCTGGCTACATAAGCACCACCATAGCCCAAGCTCCCATCGTTTTTCTTTGCAATATTCTCCTAATCTATCTCCTCATACCTACTTTTGTTCTCACAGATCCTTTTCACCAAAGCATCCAGAATGATTTTCTAAAAATTTATATCAGATCACATCATTCCTCTGTTTAAAATCTTTTAGCAACTTCCCATTAGACTTGGAATAAAATCTAAAGTCCTGAGTAGTTGGTGTAAAACCCTACATAATCTGATGCACACCTCTTACTCTTCCAGTTTAATCTGTGACATTTTTCTCCTTACAATGCCTCTGCCACATGGACTTCAGGTAATTTTCTTTCATATCTGAATGCTCTCTCCTTAAAGCTTTCACTTAAACGCTTTCCATTGCCTCAAACATTTCTGCCCCGATTCTTTAGTTGACCCATTTCTACTCATACTTTAGGCCTCAGCTTAAATTTTCCTTTTTGAGAACGTCCTTTTTTGTTTTGTTTGTTTTTCTTTTTAGAAAATGTTTTCTTATTTGGTATTTTAAGTCTTTTTTTAAGGTATAATTTAAATACAGTAAAATTCATTTCTGGTGAAATTTGACAAATGTAAACAGTTATATAGCCACTAATATTCACATACAGAGTATTTTCTTAGATTTATTTTTATTGTTGTTTTTTTTACCCCCACACATAGAGAGAGATAGAGACAGAGAAAAGGGAGAGGGACCAGAGCAGTCTCCATAGTTGTACATCATTAGTTTTTCGATATAGTTTCACTCCACAGGTGGGTGCAGGGCTGTGCGGGGCAGGAACTGGGCCAGGGACCTCCTGCATGGGAGGCATGCCCCCGCTGGGGGTCTCTTATATGGGAAGCATGCCTGGGGTAGGATCTGAACTGGAGGTCTCCCACATGGAAACCTTGTCCCAGCAAGGACCAAACTGGTGGCACACCCCAGTTCAGTCTATGGGTCCACACAGGCCAGGGCCGAAATACAATCCTCGGCATCAAGGCTGCAAGACAAGCGCTCAACCTGCTGAGCTGTCCTGGTATCATCCCCCCCATGTAGAATATTTTTAATCAATTTAAAAATATTCCCTTGTACCTCGTTGAAATCAACCCCCCCTTTTTACACTTAGTCCTTGGCAACCATGGATTTCTACCCTGATAGCTTTGCCTTTTCCAGTGTCATATCATGGAATCATACAGAATGTGGCCACTTGCATCTGGCTTCTTTCACTGGCATAATTACTTTAAGATTTATCCATGTTGTTGCGCACATGTATCACAATTTATCCAAGTACCAGTTCATGTACATTTAGGTTGTTTCTAGTTTTTGGTGATTATAAATTAAACTGCTATAAATAGTTGTCACAGGTTTCTATGTGAATATACATTTCATTTCTCTTGAATAGAATCCTAGGTAGAAAATTATTTGGTCATATGGTAACTTACCTTTATAAGAATTGCCAAATTGTTTTCCAAAATATGTGGGAAAAAATGAGCTGTACCACTTTGTGTTTATGTTAGAAATATGAGAGATTCAGTTACTCTTTATATTTATCAGCACTTGATATTGTCTGTTTTTAAATTTTAGTAATTTTTATAGCTGTGTGATAAGTCTGTGGTTTTAATTTGCATTTCCTTGATGACTAATGCTGAGCATATTTTCATGTATATATTTGCTATCAATAATTCTTCTTTGGTGACCTGTCCTAATTTCTCACCTACTTTTATTGAGTTGTGAAAGTTCTTTATATTAATATATTTTGAATAAAGTCCCTTTATCAGATATATGTTTTGCAAATATTTCATCCTGGCTTAAAGGCCTCACCGCATTCGGGAAGCACACTTCAGTTCAGCATATGGGTCCGCACAGGCCGGGGCTGGGATTCAATCCTCCGTCACCAGGCTTCAAAGAGAGTGCTTAACCTGCTGAGCCATCCTGGCTTCCCCTCTTTTTATGTTTTTAAAGGTGTATTTTGAAGAGCAGAAGATTTTAATCTTAACAAACACAATTTAATCTTTTCTTTTATGGTGCTTTTGTGCTTTTGTATCCTTACCTGATGCATAGTCACAAAAATTTTATGCTGTATGTTTTTTTCTAAAATTGTACGGTCTTTATGATTATGATCTACTTCAAGTTGATTTTTGCCTCTTGAGCTATGAGTGTAGATTCAATTCTTTTGCATATGAATGCTTATGTTTGGGGGTTGAACAAATATATAATATTTTTATAAATATGCCTATTTGGGGGACTCTTAACTAAACTGCCCTCTATGTATTGTTTTCCACAGCCAGAACACATCAAATTTCAGCTGTATTCTCCAAAACATCTCAAAGCCAGGCCCTATTTAATCCACTTAAAACACAACTTTAATTATGTTACCTCCTTGCTTAAAAACATTCAGTGAAGAAAAGAGATTACTCAATAAATGGTGTTGGTATACTTGGATCTTTGATAAGAAAGTTAACTCAGATCTCTGCATCTCATTATATGTATAGACAGGTACAATTCTAGATGAATTTAAAAAATAAATGTAAAAGATATAAAAGTATTATAAATAATGAAAGTATTAAAAATGTAGAAGAATATTTTAATATTTTAAACATAGAAAGTACTTTCTAAACAAAATATCCAACCCAAAGGTGATGAAATAAAAACATCAACATTTTTGATCACATAGTATACAAAGAACCAATTTGTGTATGGCAAAATAAAAATAAACTAAGTTGAGAGACGAATGAAATGTTGAGAAAGATATTTGCCATATGTAATAGGAATACAGATGCCCCATCTTAAAAAAAAAATAGTTATCTTATAAATCAGTAGAAAAAGGCAAATATCTCTGACTATAAAAAAGACAAAGTGCATAAATTATAATTCACAATATAGCAAATACCCAATACAAATAAAAAGGTAATGTTCATAATAACCAAAGAATTCTAAATGAAAATATCAATGATGTTTTACTTTATTAAATGAACAAAGATTAAAATGTCTTATAATGTTTGATTTTAGTAAATGTTATAGGAAAGCAAACTCTTATGCATAATTAGAAAGTACATTGATATTCCACTTCTGGAGATTCATCTGACAAAATAGGTCAAAAACCTAAGAATTACAAATATATTCACAGGAATTTATTTTTAAGATTTATTTTTTATTGTTTTTGACAGAGAGAGATACAGAGACAGAGAGAAGGGGGAGGACTCAGAACAGTCTCCATAGTTGCACATCATTGGCTTTTCCACATAGTTTCATTCCACAGGTGGGCGCAGGGCTGCCCCGGGCAGGAACTGGGCTGGGGTCTCACCCTGGTGAGAACTGAACTGAAGGCACTCCCCAGTTCAGTATATGGGCCTGCATGGGCCAGAGCTGGTATTCGATCCTTGGTCCCTGGGGCTGCAAAGTGAGTGCTTAACCCACTGAGCCATCCCGGCTTCCCCCATAGAAATTTTATATAAGAAAATATTAAGCAAGTGTGAAATAGTATATTTATTACAGTCAAAAGTTGAAAATAGCCTGCCTAATCATTCACTAAAAAAGTATTGATTAAATAAATTAATAAATGCATTGATTGAATGAAATAATTAGCAGCTATTAAACAAAATAAGAAATATTTATCTCAATCAGTCTCTATTTCTATATCTACCTATATCTATGTATCTATCATGAAATTTAAAAGGTTACATACAGTGTGGTATGTGTATACATAGTATGATTGATCCATTTTATATTTATACATTATTTGTGTGTATGTGTGTTCCTATGTTCATACCAAAGTGTTAATAATATTTATATTTGAGGAGTATGGTTTATGAAAACAACATTTATATTTAAACAAATTTGATACTGCTTAAATTCCTTTTATCATGAGTGCAATAATTTCTGTGACATAAGGTAAAGTTTTCCATATTAATTTTAGAAAAACTGAAACAGTGAAAATATGATCATATAACACAGAAATAACTACTATTTTTATTGCCCTGTATTCCCTGCTGCAATATTATTTATGCTTACATAGGTATGTTTAGGCATAACTGAGATCATATCATACTGATATGCTACATCTTCTGTGTTTGGGTCTGTCATTCATTAGTCTCCATTTATTTGACATTCATTAGCTCTGATGGAAAGCTCTGTTTCATATTGTGGGGAATACAAGACAAGG
The DNA here is from genome assembly GCA_004027555.1 of Craseonycteris thonglongyai. Classification (NCBI taxonomy): domain Eukaryota; kingdom Metazoa; phylum Chordata; class Mammalia; order Chiroptera; family Craseonycteridae; genus Craseonycteris; species Craseonycteris thonglongyai. The sequence continues at coordinate 17,157 of PVKE010016474.1, read as the reverse complement.
AAAGGAAAATATTGAGAAGAGAAGAAATCTGCCATCCAAATACCCTTAATTTACCTAATTTATTCATTTAGCAAGTATTTATTGAGGACCTTCTATGTGCCAGGCACTGTAGTACATGTGACAAGCATGTACTAGGCAATCTTCCATTCTTTAGAAATAGAAATCATCAAAATTCATTTGACATGTCTTGGTTTTAGACTATATAAAGACATGCTCTGTCTTCAGATGATCGAACAGGCATTTGGCACAGTAACTCTTTTAACATTCTTTAAATAATGACTGGGGTTTTCGTTCTCTTTCATTTAAGGTCACAATCATTTAAATGTCTTTTGGTGAACATATGCTTGCATACCCATGCCAGCTGAATTAATGAGTGGAAGATAAATGTGTCCATCAGTGGAAGAAAAGGGACCAATGGAAAGATACAACTAACCAGGAAATGAATTAAATGATCACCTTTGTTCCAGATGCCAGAAAAATTGAAGGCAGGCAAAGATCATACGGAAGAAAATTCAGAAGTTAATATCAAGGATAACACATTAATTAGAAACAGATTCCTTCCCACTCCTTGCTTTGACATTCTAGATTGCCTCGCTTTCTTATGTTGAGGAATTGGCTGCCCTAATGACAACTACAGGTGCTAACAGGCCAGCTAAAGTGATTATGGTGACAAGGGAGAGACAGTGGTCCAGGAATAAGAGAAAAGTAATGATAAAAATAGGCATCCTGAATTTCAGGAAAGGGATTGAGACATCAAAAAAAAAAAAATGCAGCAGGCAGTCTCTGTAGATGGTATACATTTTATAGGGGTCTCCAAACTATGGCCCACGGGCCGGATGTGGCCCGCGAGGCCCTCTCATCTGGCCTGTGGAGACCTTTTTATCTGAATAAAATAATATTAAATAAATAATTAAAAACAACATCTATGTTTTGATCCTTTTTTATTTGGACCTCGAGTGTGTAGTCGGCCCCCAAACTGCTGTTTGATAGTTAATGCGCCCCTCGGGATGAAAAGTTTGGAGACCCCTTCTTGAAGATTGGAGTTCTATCTACAGAACAGAGCAAGGGCTTAGTTAATAGAGCAGTAGATGAGGCTAGGGAAACACTGAGTTTGTGGCTTGACTCCCTTTTGGTCCCGTTGACAGCTTGGTCCCAAAGTTACAGATCTAGCTTACTCTGCAAAGGAGCTTCACCTTCTGCTATGGAACCTGGTTTTGGCAAAAGGTCATTAAACAAGGTAGTCACACCTCTCAATAGTATGTGATTCAAGAACTTGTAGGGAATCAGAAAATCATGTCTATGGAGTCATACCTTTCTAGATTCTCCGATTACTAACTTGGGCCAATTACCTTAGCTTGTTTGAGCCTTTCTTTCTCCCCACATTGTGGGGACCCCCTGTTCTTGTCTTTCTACTTTCATTTTATATTAAAATGAGAATTACATTGAAAACATTGCGATGGTAGAGCTCATGAATTATATCTTGGTATTTGTGTCAAACAAATGCTGACCACTGCCTGTTCTCTATGAAGAATTTTAGGTAATTTTATCCTCAGCTTAGGCTGGGCCAGTTAACTAAATAAATTGGATTTAATAGAAAGGACATTAAACCTCTCAAAATAGGCAGGATGCAGAGCCACTAACTGCTGAACACCCAGGGTCTCCATTCTCAGCCTGAGGTACATTGGGTGTGCCTTGAGGTCGTATTGTGTATTGCCTGCATAGCTGTGCGAAATGACCTTGGACACCTTCATCATGTTATCAGTCAAATTTAATTTCCCAAAGGTCAGAAGACTCTTAAATTATTTTATGTTTGTATACCTTATCCTTGAAAAGAGAAGATGACACTAAATCTCTTTGTCTATTAATTCAATTTATCCTTTGGAATTTCTCAACTGGTGATAAAGAAAACTGCATTTGCTATAAGTGGAAGGAGTTTAATTGAGTATTGGTTTTAGCATAGATGGCTATTTGTAAGTATGCAGAAACTAAATGCCACTTGGGAAGTAGAAATCACTGTTTCCAGTGCAGTATTTTTAATTATGTCTTTTCACCTGAGCTTCAGGGCAAAAGTTCCACTTTTCTCCCTGCTCATTATTAACAAAACCCGTAAGGACAGGGGTTTCTAATTTCCTATTTTTAAGTGAATTTAGCATGCAAAGTATTCTGAAATAACATGAGATATGTATTTAAGATAATATCTAGGCTCTTAGGTCTCTTCACTTTACACTTATTGTTATATCCTACCCAGATTGACTGCCCTCCTCTGTTCACATAGATAACTATACAGTCTGTGTGTTACTGAAAGTGTGTTTGCTTGTTGATTTAATTTGTGTTGAATGTAATTTTGTGCACCATGCAGACTTGCAAACATTTTCAAATTAATTAACCTGAACAAAATTGAATTCACCAGTCTTGGTTCCTTGATAATATTTTGACTACGAGGTTAAATAATAGATGAGAGGAAAATGGAAGTGGTGAGATTCCAAGGAGAGAGAACAAAGGTTCGGGCCTCCTGAGCTTTTAATCCCATCTTGCCATTGTTTTCCCCTGTGAACTTGAGTCTGCCATTCTTTGCTTTTGTATTCCTGTCTATAGCAAGAGAATGGTAGCCAGCCCAGGCTGTGTTGCAGTGAGGGTGAATGAACGCCTAAAATGTGCTTTGAGAGCCTCAAGTAAAACACACTCTGCTGCATGTGGAAATGATTATTGGTTCATTCTTCATGCACTTTTAGTCATTGCCCCCTAGGCTCAGACTGCCAGCCAAGGCACCAATTACTGTCGACGAGGCTGCTGGTCCTTGTGATGAGAACACCTGTCCTCCAGCAAATGAACTGAGATAATACATACCAATTTACTATGTGTGTCATATACCATACAAATTGAGTCTCCACATACACTCGGAGTTGAATAATAAATGATACTGGGTTTAAATGACAGGAAATAGACTCAATACAATTGCTTGGGCATCTGTGTCCACCCAGGCCTTTGTCCACCCAGCCTGCTGCTGACACGCCAAGCCAGACTTCCCTTCTGCATTCTTAGAGCTGACTAAGGGGCCATCTGTATGGGAAAAGTCACTGCAGAATTGCTGGTTTCCCTGGGACAGCCTCGGGCTGATTAATTCAGTCAAGCCAGGGCTTGGCAGAGGCAGCTCCACACTACTCATCAGATAAGACAGAATTGCAACTGGGTATAATTCCAGGGGCCTTCAAATTCAAATATTTAAAGAAATATTCGTGAGGTAACTGGACAAGCTGCCCCATATAAATCATTGCCCTAAAATTTACAGGTGAGAAAATGTCAGAGTGAAAACGGGAATGGAGCAGTCATATAAGGTAGTGGTTGAGGGAATGAGTTTAAAGGTCAGACAGAAGCTGGTGTGAACCTTGGCTCCACTTTTATTAATACTAGCTATGTGACTTCCAGCAAGTTACAAGCTATAGTTTCTCTAAACTTCAATCTTCTCACTGACCTCTAAGCTAGGACAATACCTAACTTGCTCACCATTATATTCCTAATGTTTGGTACATTATTTGGCATACAATAGCTACAGAAAACCAACTGAATGAATGCAGATTTCTTTAGAGTCATTTTTACCACTTGTTACAGCTACTAAGTTAACAGCCAGGATAGACAGCAGCGGTGCACAGCCGTCCACTTTAGCTCACTCTTGTGCTTTCCTTGTGGTCCTGATGGAAACGACCTTTGGGTGGAGGAGAAAAAAGATTCTTCAGTATTTGGCCTGCTCTGCCTGTGAGCTTGTGTTGTGCAGATCAGCCCTCTTTCCTCAAAGAATTTATAGTATACAGTCAGGGCTTCTTATTTTGGTACATTTCACTTATTCATATGCTTATGAAATCGTACATATGTACAATTCTATAGTGTTTCCCATGGGTTTCTTTCTTTTTACTGTAATAGCATGGCCCTCAAATAAATTCAGGCCTATGTATGTATCTCCTCTGGCTGTGTCTGATGTAGGCACACAAGTATGTACAATTTTTCTTTCTTCTCTGTTTAATTACACTTTACTCAGAACTACATTGATCCAGATCCTACCTGTTACCTATGATCCTATTCATTTCCAATATCCTTCACAGATCAAGAGGAAATGTAGAGAGAAAAATGCCCAGGAAAATAGAAGCAAGGCTATGAGAACAGACAAGGGTAAATAATAACGCCGGGCCTCTATAAATAGACATGTACTTTACTATTCTACTTGTGTTAATTCTGTTGTTCTTACTCAATTAATACCTACATCACCTAAAAAGGCAAGGACTTGCTAGTCTATTTTTAGTTTCTATGTCACCCCACTAAGTACCTTTGCTTTGTTTTATGGATTCATCACTTGGCGTCAGGGCTGCTAACTTATAAACTCAGAGAAAAGTGCCTGTTCTGCAACCAATTCCCATCCCTGAGTTGGTGGTGAGCACAAGGGCACAAAAAGAGGCATCTACAAATCTACCCCAGGGGCTCTCGAGTCTCCCATCTCTTAGAAAGTTTCTCTGAGGGTGTTCGTGCAATGTTCCCCTTCTGTGCATTTCTCTTATCTCAGTCTTCCTTACTTCTACCCAGGAGAAATCCTAAGACCCCTTTCTCTGCCATTTCCTTCTAATTCACCCCATTCTCCCATCACTGCCTCTACCTGAATCCCATTCATCTACCTCATTCTTTGACTGAGGACACCACATGGGAAATCTCACACAGGCAAGCTCTTTCTTTCTCCCCTTGTGTTCTAAGATCTTCCTAGACATCTCTTTAGAATATATCTGTCAATCTGTCCCTGTCCCACTTCCTCACAGCTCTGCTAAGTGGCATTGGGTGGTATTAGGCTACTGTATTAAATATAGGACAGTGGGAAAGAGAATTCTGTATTGATTAGTTCAGGTTTTAAACTCTACCTTTCGTATCTACTGACTATGTTATCTTAACAAGTTAAAAACGTTTCCATGCCTCAGTTTTCATTTATTATTTTATTTTACCCTTTTTTAAATGCTCTCCAATCTCTAACAGCACCTAACTTTTTCCAGACTCCAACAAAAAGCCAGCTGAGAGAGCATACTGAGACAATATCCTTCAGGTCTTGGCCCCTTTGTCACAGAAGAGAACAGGGCAAGCTTAATGCTTGCATCAGCCCGCATCCCAGCCCTGAATCAGCACACAGCACTTACCATGTTTATGTGGGTGTCTGCTCTCTATGAATGTGAGCTACCCTGGAGCAGGATATACATCTTTTTCTGCTTTGTATTTCCTGCACACTACTTCAAATGGAATCCTAGCTTAAAAAAAAATGTGTATTGGGTGGATTTGTTAGTGGAGGTTAAGTAATTTTTATTTAGATAGTCTGCACCTGTAGAAATCCATGCTGCCAGAAATGGATACTGATGAAACTGTAGTATAATGTAGAGAGGACTGGAGAAAGGACCAATTAAAAACTACTCACGATTCTTCAAAAAGCCTTTCCAACCTAGACAATAGACAGGTTAGCTTTAATAGCAAAATAAAAGGAATGAGATATTTGAGATCACGGGATGTCAGCGCCGGGGACTAGACAGGGTCGGGCAGTCATGGGCCTGGACAGACAGATGGGGTGGAGCATGAGTTCTTATTCGTAGAGATTAGTGTAAGGATAGAGGCACTGCCAGGAAAATGAATAATACACACCATGAATCTGGCATCAAAGTAAATTTAACTTACTTCGCAATACTGCCTTGGATCAACCCCATAAGCTCTCTCCTTTCCCCATTTGTTTCATTTTTCTGTGCAATACAATACTTTATCCTGTTTAGGACAGTGCTTGGCACATTAATATGTATGGAGCAAAAATATAGTAGCAGGGAAGGGAATTTTAAGTGTACAATAATGTCTACAGGTATGTTTATGTTAATCCTGAAGCTGGAGATACAAAAGCGTGTATACTAGAGATCTTTCTGTACTGCTTTTCCTTAAGAGATAGGCACTCTGTCCCCTTGAAGGACTATGGAGAACAGTCAGGAGAACAGATTGCTTTGACCTTCACAGAGGTGGTTAATTTAGCTTAGGAAAAGGTGAATAGGAAAATTTAACCTCTCATAATCTGGATACATTCTTCTCCGTATCTGTGACACTTTGTATTATATATTTCCAAATTACATATTCCCTTTCCTTTCTGACAACTAAACCATATGCTTCTCATTCCATTACTTTCAGTTTGCTCATGTGATTTGCTCTGACCAGTGGAATGTGAGAAGATGTGACATATGGCAAATCTGAGAAAATCTTCAAATATGTATACTTACTTAATTTTGGTTTTGTATCTTTCGAGTGCACCTTTTACTTGAGAAGAACATGACCCACGTAGTAGTTACTTCTTCAAACTGAGCTCCAGAATGGAAAAACCCAGAGATGAATGGAGCCTGTCAGAGCTACAGCTGACTTTTAACCTTAGGTAATTTGAGCAAGAAATAAATGTTTGCCATTATAAGCTAATAAAGTATATGTATTCGTTTTGTATCACTGCTATAACAAATTACCATAAACTTACCAGTTTAGACAACACAAATTTAGCTCACAGTCCTGTAGGTAAATTCTGCAATGAGTCTCACTGGTTAAAATGAAGGTGTTGGGAGGAATGTGTGTGTTTCTGGCTCTCAGGGAGAATCTGTTTCCTGGCCTTTTCCAGTTTCTAGAGGCTGCCCACATTCTTTGGATCAGGGCTCCCCTCCTCCCTCCTCAAAACCAGTAATATTGCATGTCTCTGACCAGTCTTCCATAGTTATATCTCTGTCTGATTATCTCCTTCTAGTCCATTTTAAAAGACCCTTTTGGTTTCATTGGGTTCATCCAGATAATTCAGAATGATCCCTCGGTTTTAAGGTCTGTTGATTATCAACCTTAATTTCCTTCTGTCATGTAATCTTAACATGTTCACAAGTTCTAGGGATTAATATATGAATATCCTTAGGGGAAATTATTCTGCAGTGTGAATATTTTCATAAAAAATAATGTTGCTAAGACGGTAGTGAACTAGCAATCACTATGAACATAAAACTGCAGCTTCTGTGATTGTTTGAAGTTCTAAGATAAAATAGATCGCAGAATGACGTTGTCTCTGATGGGCTGGCTTCATGCCTCATACTGACTCTCGCTGTAGGACCTTGGGAAAGTCATCTGATTTATTTCACTTAGTTTCTTCAGTTGTAACATGAAAATACTCAACTCTAGTGTTATTTATCTTTCTGGGTTATTAAGTGGGTCAAATCAAATAATGTAGTATAAGGATATATATAAATTTCATTTTTTCTCTGTGATGATATACCTACAATAGAGTGTATAGGTTGATAATAGAGTCATCAGATTTAATCTTGCCCCAAATTACTCTTTTAAATAGATCATGCCTTCTGTATCTAAGTGTGTACATTTTGTATACTTTGTGAGCTTGTAACTGTCCTGTGAATATAGATTAGGTTAATTTACTTTTATGCTGAAAAAGTAATAACAGCTTCCAAAGATGTACACCTTCTTAATTTCTTTACCCATGGAAACTATTAAAAATTATTTAGGAACCATTGGTAAAAATTTGAGTGAAAGTCCCATGTTTTCAGACAGAGATATCCTGCCTGTGTGCATTTTTGTATTACATTGTGAAAATTTTCTTCTGTTTCATTTTTCATATCATGACACAGGATGGTCTTGACAATTCGAACTTTTCAGTTACAACAGGAAACTCACAAATAAAATGACCGTATAAAATTGCTTTTCCCTTGGTTGGGGGTTCAGCTTGGTGCTCATTGCTTGACCATCTTGGCCAACTGTTAAGGCTCTTTGGATACGGAATCAGCTATCCCTCCCAATGGCAGCTGAAGCTCTTCTTCTGCTCTTGGCTTCTGTGCAATGAAAGAACTTACTTTATCGTTCTGCATGTGTTCATGAACAATCAGAATTTTATAAATAGCCAAAGGGTTTGTATCTCTCTACATCTTTTAATCTTTTTGCCTGCTTTTATGAGTATATCTGCTTTACTATTTAGATATGTTTAATGAAATACATTTCAGTATATATGTACTAAAGTAGGTACACACACAAATGTTTGTGCTCTTATTTCAGATCAAACTATGATACTTGTCCAGTGACAGATTCACGTTTTTAATAATCTGTTTTAAAGAGATAACAAATTTGTTGGTTGGAAGCTAAAATTTTTAAGCAAAGCAATGCAGAGATAAATATCACTTGCAAAGAATGTTTTCTATGTTCAAGACAGGAGCCTACAACTCCACTCCATGGACTCTGAAATTATGCTAGGCTACACTAAACACACCATGAGAATTAATCCAAAAACATGGCACTAATAAACCAAAAAATTCTATAATATTCACATTCAAACTTTATAAGAGAAGTAATAAATAAACATGTATTACATGCGGTGTGATGTGATGGCACTACATGCCCTCAAAAGTAAAAGGATTTGATCTTTCTGAGAAAGAAGTTGTCTTGAAAATTAATGTTTAATAAAATGAAATCTCTATTCCTTTGCTCAGTTCTGTTCTCTAAAATTAATTATAACTTCATAATTTTATAAATATTATAATTTTAGTGTTAAACAAAATCTTCATAAACTTTATAATTGTTCTAAATCTTGAGTATCATATTAGACAGTAGCTGTATAAAGTAACAGAATAAAACACTTAGCACAATTTTTAAATAAATTAAAATTATAAGCATATAGAACAATTCATATTTTTTGAAAAACATAAACAAAAGGATATACATTAAACACAACAAGAATGGTTGCTGGGAGCAGAATGCTGAATGGGAGTAGGAGATGACAATAAAAGAATGCATAAATTAAAGAACGAATAAAATAAGAGGGATACTTAATATGCTATGAATTAAGGAACATGATTAAGTTAACCTTCTGCTTGAGGGGTTCAAAACTATTAATTTGTTTTCATTTTAGCTGCTTTTGGGAGCAGTGATTCAATTTTGGATGCAAATTATAATGACCCAAGGAACTTTTTAAAAATGCCTACAGTTGGACCCAACTCCTAGCTTTTCTGATTGAATAACTCTGGGGTGGAAATTAGGCATATATCTTTTTGTGTGATTAAATATGACAAAGTGAACATATCTGCATACCTATAATCCAAATCATAGACTATTACCAGCATCCAAGATGCTCTTCTCTTTGGACAGCAGTACTTTTTAAACCCCCGGCTGTGTTCTCACATTTGTGTAGGCATGAGGGCCATTCTCCTAGTTCATACTCAGGTTAATGCCTTCTCTTACGGCACTCTTTTACTAGCATTGCTTTTCTATTTGTTTTGTAATATTTCAAGCAGTATTTATTCATAGTGGGTAGGGATGATTTGTAAACCTTCCCTGTCTTTATATCTTTAAAATGTATTTATTTTCTCAAACTTGATGGATAGATAACTATATGTAGATTTATTATTTAAAATCATTTTTCCCACTCAAATTTGATAATATTTTCCATTGTCTTTGAGCATCCAATTTAAACAAAATTAGCTTGGTTTCATTTATTGTACATACCATATTTATTATTATCTTTTTCCTGGAAGATTTCTTGATTCCCTCCTTATCTTGAAGCCCTGAAATTTCACTAGACTATATCAATATGTGATTTTCTGCTATATACTGAGCTCAACACCTCATAGGTCATTTTAATCAAACATTTTTCTATTATTTTTTTGTTTTCTTTCTTTCATTAATCATTTTCTCCTCCTGGAGTGCTTATTAGATTAACATCAGCACTCTGCAATTAAGCCACATGTTAAAATATTTATTAAAATATATAAAATATGAAGACATAAAATGTATTTACATATAGCTTTATATAATATATATTACATGTATATATATATATAATATATATTTTCTACATTGTGAAAATTTTCTTAAACATAATCTTTCCAATACTTGGTTTGATCTTGCTTGATTATTCTCTTTTTCAGTGTATTGACTAATATCTTTTGTAATAACAATTAAAATTTTAATTTTCACAAATTTCTATTATCTCAGTTCCTTTTTTTATAATAGTCTACTCTTGTTTTGTGGATGCACTATCTTCCTAAACTTTTTTTTTTTTTAAAGATTCATTTCATTGTTTCTGATAGAAAGACAGAGACAGAGAGAGACAGAGAAAAGGGGGAGGACCCAGAACAGTCTCCATAGTTGTATGTCATCAGTTTTTGACATGGTTTTATTCCACATAGGTGGGAAGGGGCTGCACAGGGTGGGAACTGGGTTGGGGGGCCTCCTGCATGGAAGGCATGCTCGCATGAGCTTAGGGCCAAACCGGGACTTCCCACATGGGAAGCTCACCCCTGCGAGAATCTAATTGGGGGAACACCCCAGTTCAGCATATGGGTCCCCACCAGCTGGGGCCAGGATTTGATCCTTGAATCCCAGGGCTGCAAAGCAAGCGCTTAACCTGCTGAGCCATCCCGGCATCTCCCTAAATTTTTCTGAGGAAACTAATTGGAATATTTTTAACTTTCATTTTGGTTCCTAAAGTATTTTTGTTTCATAATATATGAAGTTATTTTATTTTATTTTTTTGGTTTATTTATTTTGATTTTTGACGTGAGTGCTCTTGGTTTTCCTTCAAGGTATAGTGATCCTCGTATGTAGGTTTGTATTTATTCAATGACAGATTAGAATGATTAATATAGGTAGCTTGTTACATTTTTCTGAGAACCTTCCATTATGAGAGCTTTATTTATTTATTTATTTATTTATTTATTTCTATATAGGAAGAGGGACTGTTTACACAGATAGGTCTGTCAGTTACGTACTGCTGTGTAGGTTACTGAGCATGAGAGCCTAGCTAACTAGGAACTTGCATATTTAGATAAAGTAAAGAGGGCTTTATTCCCGGACTAAAACTGTTTAGTGCATATAGCTCCTAAGCGGAGCTCCTTCTCCTCTGCCCTTTCTGACCTCAGCATCTGCTGTGGTTATCTAAATCCCCTCTTTTAGCTTCCCTCCTGGGCTTCTATATGAGTGGTTGGTTTACTCTCTGTGCAGATCAACTCCCACTTTTAGAAAGTTATTTGGTTCTGAGTTGGCTTAAAATATTATTTACAAAGAATTTTAATTAAGTGGTACATTCCTGCTTTTTACCTTTGCTGAGTTGGAGGACAGAACTTTCAAATGGTCTTTAAGGTTAAGGTTTTTCCTATTCTATTTTCTCCATCAGTTTGATCCTATTTATTAGTTAGGATTTCCTCAAACTTTCTTGCCTACTTATGACTTATTTTTCGATAACATTTTCAAACACGAATTTCATTAAAACTATGTGTGTCAGTTGACTTGAAGAGGGCGTAGAGAGTGTTGTTTGCTTAAATTTGACATTTTCCACATCAAGTCCTGATGAGCATGTAGTAGATTTTCATTCATTAAAAGGAAAATGCATATAGATATTGCTTAATCCTACTATATCAAAGACCATATTCAGTAATGTTTTGACCAAGAATAGGGCAAGATACTACTAAAAGAAAACAATAGTGAAAATATGAGAGGCAGTACTAACATTTGAATGAAAAATTTTAAATCATAAAAGAAAAGAAACCCAAGCTGCACTGGTATTTGCAGATCTAATATACAGATTCATTGCGTTTGTAGGTAGATAGACCAACATTTTGGAGCTATGCATGTCCATTTGTCTATTAATTCATCTGTTTATCTGGCTCTCTGTGATTTTATACTACTTTCCATCTATGTATCCAGCAGACCTTAAAAAAGAAAAAAAGCAACCAACTTTCTGAGCCTTCCAGGTAAAGAAGAAGATAATGACCCTAAAACTCTGTAACAATAGTTAAATTACACCAAGAGTTTACAACATTCTTTTGTATCACAAACTCCTGAACCTCTTTGGTAGTTTAGTAATGCCTAGGGACCCCTTAACAGAATAATATATTTAAATGCACAAAATAAAACACACAAAATTTCAAAAGAAGCTAATTATATTGAAACATATTGGTTACAATAACTTAGATGTGTTATATATTTCAAATTTCTGGTGCACATTCTTTTCCTTGATTAGTCATACCAAATATAATAAAAATTGCACTATTGATCTTTTACAAGAAGTATTCACAAAAGATGTTGCTATTTTTATTTTTCATGAATTTCAGAGCTATAATTTTTTCCCCTTTTTACATCTATTTATAACTATATTCTACATTGATTCTTGTTCTTTTTTCTAGTCTCTTAAATAAGAATATTGCCTCATTAATTTCAAGCCTTTTCTTTTTTAACTATAAGAATGTTGGTCCATTTGTGTTCCTCTGAGTAAAGCTTTACTGCATCAAATACTTTCTTTTTTCACATAAAGAATGTATTTATTCTAATCAAAACAATGCTGTAAATAAAATGAATGGTTCCTGAGGAATTAAATTATCCTAATAGGACCTCTTATTTCATTAATTTGTACAGAGAAAAGTTTTTTAAGTCTTTTTTTTTTATCAGTGTTAGGTGTAAAAAACAACATTATGATCAGACATTTACACACCTACAAAGTGATATAACCAGAACAAGTCTATCACCTATAGATATTACAATACTATTGGCTATATTCCCTACGCTGTACTTTACATACGGTGACTACATGAGGTCTGTCTAGAAAGTATCTAGCCATGTAACTATTTGCATTATGTTGGACAATGGCTGGATTTTTTCCAGACATCCTTGTATACATATTTCTTTAATTATAGTTGACATTCAATATTATTTTACATAAGTTTCAGGTGTATAGCTCAGTGGTTAGGCATTTATATAATTTATGAAGTGATCCCCCAATAAGTCTAGGACTCACCTGATACCATACACAGTTTTACAACATTATGGACTATATTCCCCATACTGTATTTCACATTCTCATGACTGTATTGTGACTACCAATTCGTACTTCCCAATCCCAACACCTTTCTCACCCATCCCTCCAACCTGCTTCCACCTAGCAGCCATCCACTTGTTGTCTGTATCCGTGAGTCTATTTCTGTCTTACATATTCTGTTCTTTAGATTTCACGTATAAGTGAGATCATATGGTATTTGTCTTTTTCAATCTGACTTATTTCACTTAACATAATATCCTCTAGGTCCACCCATGTTGTTCAAATTTTAAGATTTCATTCTTCATTATGGCAGAGTAACATTCCTTTGTATATATGTACCACAATCTCTTTATTCAATCATCTATTGATGGCCATTTTGGTTGTTTTCGTATCTTGGCTATTGTGAATTGTGCTATAGTAAACAAAGTGGTGCATATATATATTTTTTGAATTAATGTTTTAAGTTTCTTTGGATAAATACACAGGAGTGGAATTGCTGGGTCATAAGGTAGTTCTATTTTTAATTTTTTAAGGAACCTTCATACTGTTTTCCAAAGTGGCTGCACCAATTTGCAACCCCACCAACAGAGCACAAGGGTTCCCTTTCCTTCACATCCTCACCAACTAGTTGTATATTGATTTATTGATGATGATGACCATTCTAAAGGTGTGAAGTGATATCTCATTGTAGTTTTAGTTTGCCTTTATCTGATGATTAGTGACTTTCAGCATCTTTTCATATGTCAATTGGCCACCTGTATGTCCGCTTTGGAGAAATGCCTATTTAGTTCCTCTGCCCAATTTTTGATGTTCAGCTGTGTGAGTTTCTTTATAAATTTTGGATTTTAAGCCCCAGATGAATTGTTGGCAAATATCTTCTGCCATTTAGTAGGATGTCTTTTTGTTTTGTTGATGTTTTCCTTGGCTGTGCAAAAGCCTTTTTAGTTTGATGGAGTTCCATTTGTTTAGTTTTCTTTTGTTTCCCCTGTCACAGGAGATAGATCAGTAAAAATACTACTGAGGGTAATGTTTGAGTCTTCACTTTCTATAGTTTCTTGCAGGAATCATATGATTTTCGGTCTTACATTTAAGTCTTTAATCCATTTTGAGTTTATTTTTTTTATGTGGTGTAAGAAGGTGGTCCATTTTTTTCTTTTTTTTTTCTTTTCTTTTCTTTTCTATTCTTTGCTTTTTGCATGTATCTGTCCAGTTTTCTCAGCACTCTTTATTGAATAGATTGCCTTTACCCCATTGTAAATCCTTGCCTCCTTTGTCATAGATTAAATGACCAAATAGTCATGGGTTTATTTCTGGGCTTTCTATAATATTCCATTAATCTATATAAATATAGCATGCTGCTTTGATTACTATAGCCTTGTAGTATAAATTTGTTATCAGGTAGCATGATATCTCCTATTTTATTCTCTTTCTGAGGATTACCATGGCTATTAGATATCTCTTCTGGTTCCATATAAATTTTAGAATTATTTGTTCTAGTTCTGTGAAAAATGCCGTAAGTATTTTGGTAGGGATTGCATTGACTCTACAGGCTTTGCTATTAAATTCACGCTTTTCCAAATTGAATTCACCCTTCTGCACATTAAATTCACCCTTTTGCACATTGAATTCACCCTTTGCACATTGAATTCACCCTTTTGCACATTGAATTCACCTTTTTGCACATTGAATTCACCCTTTTGCAAATCAAGTACTTTTACATATATATTATATTAAAAAAACATTAAATAATGTTAACTACATAGTAAAAAATCAAAAACTCATACATACATAATTTAACATATGTCTGTTCTCCTGTAGTATCTTGTTTTTGTTTTCATCAGTCAACTGTGTGCAGAGTTGATATGGAAACGTTACCTAAAAACCAAACATATTAAGATTGCCTTTTTCTGTTAATATGGGAATGTTGTTCAATCATTATATATAATCCTAGAATATTACACAACAAAAGTATTATATCTGAAGTGTGCTCCTAGGATTTCAGTAGGTCATCTCCGTATATATATTGTTTTAAATATTTAGAATCAATACATAACTTGTGCTTGAATAGAATACATTTGACTGTCTGTGTAATCCTTAGGCACAGGTATTATAAATAGTGTTATTCTATGGTAAATATGCATATTAGAGATTCAAAACGCTAATAATTTCATTTTTAAAACTTTTTAATTTTAAAGGGCTACAATGAATACATCTTCTGAATCAAGTTCTGAAAGCCCAGTTAAAATGCATTCTGGCAGACAAATGCAAATCAACTCACCAGAATCATCAAGCACAAGTTCAAGCCGTCCTGTTCCACGAAATTGTCTGCATATATACAACCGTATAAGTTTTGATTAAAAAAATCCTAATAAACTGCTACAATGATGGTAAAATCATCAATGAATCGGCAGAAATCGCTGGCATAAATAAAAATACGGCAAAGTCCATTATCAAGCAATACGACAAAAATTGTGGGTTGCTAGAAAAAAAACGTGGTGGTAATCGGCCTCTTAAATTAACTCTGGCGATATTAAGCAAAATTGAGCAAATAATTGAAGAAAATCCTTCCATAGCTTTAAAAAAGATTAGTCAAAATATTTTAGAATCAGAACATACACAATTAAACATTAGTTCCATTAGGAATGCATTGAAACGGTTGCGGATTACATTAAAATGCACTTCAATACAGTAGAAGTGAATTACATACGTATCTGCACACAGTGTTCATACATATCTTCATCTCCATATGTAATTATGAAATTGTATGAATTATAATAAAATTTTTGATTTCTAACTATGTAGTTAGCTTTGTTTTATGTTTTTAAAAATATAGTATATATGTAAAAGTACTTGATTTGCAAAAAGATGAATTTTATTTGCAAAAGGGTGAATTCAATTTGCAAAAGGGTGAATTTAATGTGCAAAACCTTGTATATTACTTTGGAGAATATGGGTGTTTTAAGTATATTAATTATTTCTATCCATGAGCATATTTCTATTTATTTGCACATTCTTTAATTTCTCTCTTCAGTGTCTCATAATTTTCTACATGTAGGTCTTTTTTTTTTTTTGACAAAGAGAGAGAGAGAGAAAGAGAGAGAGAGAGAGAGACAGAGACAGAGACAGAGACAGAGACAGAGACAGAGAGAAGGGGGAGGGCCCAGAACAGTCTCCATAGTTGCACATCATTGGTTTTTCCATCTAGTTTCATTCTACCGGCGGGTGCAGGGTTGCACAGGGCAGGAGATGGGCCAGAGTCTCACTCTGATGAGAACTGAACTGGGGGCACTCCCCAGTTCAGCATATGGGTTCACTTGGGCTGAGGCTGGGATTAAATCCTTGGTCCCTGTGGATACAAAAGTGAGCACTTAACCCACTGAACCATCCTGGCTTCCACTACATGCAGGTCTTTTATTTCCTTGGTTAAATTTATTCCTAAGTATAGTATTTTATTTTAGTTTTTTGATGCAATTGTAAATGGGATTGTTTTCTCAATTTCTCTGTCTGATAATTTATTATTGGGGTATACAAATGCAACTGAATTGTGAATATTATGTTTGTATTCTTTACTAAATTCAGTTTCTTTGTGGAATCTTTGAGGTTTTATACATATAGTATCATGTCATCTGTAAATAATAACAGATTTACTTCTTCTGTTCTTATTTGGATGCCTTTTATTTCTTTTTCTTGTCTGATTGCGGTTGCTAGGACTTCCCATACTATGTTCAATAAAAGTGGTGAAAGTGGGCATCCTTTCCTTTTTCCTGATCTTAAGTGGAATGCTTTTAGCTTTTTTCCATTGAGTATTATACTCAGATTAGATGTGGGTTTGTAATAAATGGTCTTTATTATTTTATGTTCCTTCTAGTCCTACTTTGCTGAGAGTTTTTTTTTTTTATAAATGGATGCTGGATTTTGTCAAAGGCTTTTTCTGCAATTATTGATATAAATAACCATAGGGTTTTTATTTTTTATTTTGTTTATTTAATGTATATATTAATTGATTTGTGAAAACTGAACCAAACATGCATACCAGAAATGAATCCCATTTGATTATGGTGTATGATCTTTTTAATATGCTGCTGAATTTGATTTGCTAATATTTTGTTGATAATTTTTGCATCTATGTTCATTTGGGATATTGGTCTATTGTATTGTATTGTGATTTATTTTTTATTTATTTATTGTGGTGCCTTAGTCTGGTTTTAAAGTTTTATTTATTTATTTTTTGACAGAGAGAGAGAAAGAGAGAGAGAGAGAGAGAGAGAGAGAGAGAGAGAGAGAGAGAGAGAGAGAGGGGAGAGAGAGAGAGAGAGAGAGAGAAG